>PVKE010003815.1:0-69177 GCA_004027555.1 Craseonycteris thonglongyai
AGGGAGGGGAGGTGGGAGAGGGCACCAGCATTATGGACATACTCAATAGTTTGGTGGTTGCCTGGAGAGAAAGGAGGAGGGGGTGGGGAGAGTTGTGGGGGGAGGTGGGATTGGGCACTGGATACATGGTGGTGGAGGGGGACCTGATTCTGGGAGGTGAGCACATAATGCGATGCCTGGGTGATGTGATGTGGACTTGTGCATGTGGAAACTATCTAATTGTTACCAACCAATGTCACCCCATTAAATTTAACAATAAAAATAAATAAAATAAAAAAATAAACATGTCAAACAATTGTAAAAAAAAAAAAGATGTTATGTTACAGAATGTTTTAATAAACAATTTTATATAGATTACCTGCTCATAAAAAAAGGAGGCATTACTTCTGCCAGGCCCTGTATTTTAGCTATTATTATTAAATCCAGTCTGGTATAATATTTCTCAGAGCTTATGGCATCTAAATGATTTTATAGCATTAACCCTTTAGCCTAGCACAGACTTTGATGAAGATGAACATGATGAGAAACAAAATCAACTGAATTGACAAGCTATGAAAATATTTAGGTTTTGACATGTGCCAGTATTATTAGCTAATAATATGTTTAATATTTAGTGGAGATTTTGGATCCAACCAATTTAGCAATCTAAGAAATACAACATTCTTTTAAAACCCGTGAAAATCGTCCTGCTTAACACATAACAGAATAATTTTCCAGTCCTGCACTAAATTATTGTGACATTCATTGAACAATGAAGTTCTATTTAACATATTCTTGGTTTTATTTCCTAAAAGAGTTGGCTAAATATTTAACAGATTGGGTATCTAGTGCTTCCTCACAATGCTTGAGGATAATAAAAAATACTTTTTCTTTTTGACACTTTTAATGTGCACTTGTAATTATAGTAATAGATAATTTGACAGTATCATTAATAATGACATATGATCTAGTTGAAATATATTATTTTAATAGTTCTCTGCTAAAGTCATAGGTGGTAATGTTTTACAGTACTATTATAATTCCTAAATTTTAAATTTTGTTGAACTTCGAAAGTAAAGTGTTATATTACTCTATGAGTCTTTGTTTAAACTGCTTTATCAATTAAGATGTGGTATCTTCACTGTCTTGCCATTTATTTGTATTTGTTTTGGTTAAAAAGGAAAAGCCATGAAGTACCCTAAAATTTTTGTTAATATGTGTGGATTCTTTTCTGAGAACACATTGTCTTTGTAAATGAAAAATAAATATTGAGTGATAGTTACTGTAAACCACTTTGCAGTGCTTCCCTGTACTGAGGAGTCATGATTTACATCAGCACTTTCGGAGTACGCACCTGTTAGGGTAGGTTTATGGACCCTTTTGAGAATCTATAAAAGAATCTGTGAAAGCCCTGGTTCTTTTCCTCTGAAAAAAAACATGTAGGCACCTATGCACATAAAATTTTTTATATACAGTAGACACTGCTTATTCATGGTTTCAGTGACACATACATAGTCAACCACTATTTGGAAATATTAAATGGAAAATTCCAGAAATAAACAATTCATAAGTTTTAAATTGCATGTCATTCTAAATAACATGATGAAATCCTGTACTGTCCTGCTCGGTCCCACACAGGCTATGAATCACCCCTTTTTCCAGGGTGTCCATGCTGTGTACACTCTCCATCCCTTAGTCACTTAGTAGCCATCTCAGTGATCAGATCAGCTGTGGACTGTTGTGGTATCGTGGTGCTTGCTTTAAAGCAACCCTTACTTTACTTAATAATGGCCCCAAAGCACAAGAATAATCATGCTGTCAATTTGGATATGCTCTAGAGAAGCTGTAAAGTGCTATGTTTAAGTAAAAAGGTACATAAATGTAGGGGGAAAAAATATATGAGGGCTGTGTGGAAAAAGTACAGCCATAGTCAATATAACAAGAATGGTTACATGGCTGGATGCTCTCTGGACAGCACTCGTATGTAGGGTTTAGTATTATCCATGCTTTCAGGTGTCCACTGAATGTCTTTGAGATATCCCCTTGTGGGTAAGGAGGGGACCTATGATAGTTCGTCTAGGTCACTGGATCCCTAAAACACAATCTAAGGCACAGTGCATAGTGTAATTTTTACTACTTTAACCTATTTCTCATTAAAAAAAAAAAAGTTCAGCTCACTGCCACATTCATTTAATTTTATAATACATAAACATATTGAAGCAAACCTGACTGGTTTTCAATGTGAAAATAAAATATAAAAACTGTTATTGGAGTTATTTCTAAACAAAACTTGTCTCCAGTTATCATATAGCAAATGTATGTGCTGATTAGTATTTAATAATTTTTTTTTTCATGTGTAGAATGCTATATTTTCGAGGAATTGACATTTTTAGTGATCAAAAATTACTATATTTTGTAAATACAAATTCCACAAAAAAGAATGCTATAAATAGAATGATTTCATTTGTTTTCAAAGACTCTCAAAATACAAGAGCAATGCAAAAATAATAGAAGCAAGATATCTCCTGGAAAAATTTGTGGGTAAGGTTACAACTGTAATCTGCGAGTTGCCTCAGGGTAAACACCCCAGCCCCAAGCACTGCAGGCCAGTGTTCTTGGGGCAAACGGGAAATGGGTTAAAAACCAAACTCTAATATTTCTATGTAAATTAGACAATTGCCAGTAATCCACAATTTGTTGTATTTAGTCAGCATCACGGAAATCTTATTGCCTTTTTTGGTTTACATTTTTGGTATTATGGACCAAATCTTTATGGACCATGGGGCATTATTTCATATTAAAGTTTGTGTAAGGATTGACTTTTTAAAAAAAGTTATATATTACTCTGAAAAAAATGAGCAGTCTCTCTGAATCATGTTTTCCTTATCTGAAGATGATTGTATATTCTTTTCTGTCAGGAAGTTGTGAATAAGTCTCCATTATTGATCAAAAATCCTGGTATTTTTGAGAAGATAAAGACTGTGTAGAGCTCATATGTCTTTAAAATCTTTTAAATTCTGAAATTGTTATAAAGCAAATATTATCTATTAAACATCTACTTCATGCCAGGCTTTTATACTTGGCCAATTATTGACATAATTTTATTCATCCTCATAAAAATTCTGCAAGTATTGTTTTAGTCTACACAGGCCAACGTAACACAAATATCATAGGCCTGGTGGCTTCAACAACAAACATTTCTTCTCACAGTTCTGGAGGCTGAGTATTCCAAGATCAAGGCATCAGCGAATTTGGTGTCTGGTGAAGACAAGCTTCCTAGTTCATACATAGCTATCTTCCTGCTGTGTCCTCACATGGCAAAAAGGACAAGAGAATTCTCTGAGGTCTCTGTTTTTATAAGGGCACTAATCCCATTAATGAGGACTCCACCCTTATGTCCTAATCACCTCTCAAAGGTCCCACTTTCTAACACCATCACATTAAGGATTAGGTGTCAACAGATGAATGTTGAGGGGGGTAGAGAGAGACGCAACTATGCAGTCTATAGCAGGTATACATGATTATTCCTACTTAACAGTTGATATAACGGAGGCTAAGAACATTGAAGAAGCCGTCCCAGGATTACTCAGAGGACAGATGGGGATTCCTGACAGTTTGTCAGATTTTTCAGCCCCCAACTGTGTAACCATTTCACTGCAAGCTAATATAGTCCACCTAAAATTACCAAAGAGACATTACTTTGATAATTCTTCAAATCAGAAAATAAATACACGTTATATGACATTTCAAAATCTTTGCTCATTTCATTTTAATTCATTTATTCAAGAAATATTAATGTAGTGTTTAGGATTAACTGTCCTTATTTAACAGATGGCAAAACTTGAACTATATAATTATGATTATAATGAGTTTATTGTCCATTAATCATAACTTCTATGTATAATTTTTTGAATGGTCTCCTTTGTTTTTACAAAATTCTATATTAAACTTTCCCAGGTATATTCATGTAGATATACCCACCACAGGTGGTTCTGATCAAATGCATATTACATTTTTTTCTTTTAATTTTTATATTACTTTAATTTTTTTATTGTTAAATTTCTTAGAGTGACATTGGTTAATAAAAATTACATAGGTTTCAGGTGTACAATTCTACACTACTTTGTGTGTTACAATATGTGTTCACCACCTGGAGTCAGCTTTCTTTCCATCATTATATATTTAACTGCATATTTCCTTTGTTATCCAGTCAGAGATTTTTCTGTTGAGTCTTCCAAACCACCCATTAACAATTTTTTTTCAAATTACTGGCAGAATAGTGTACCTTGGTTTGTGATTTCAATAGCATCTGTTAAAACTAACAATTGTACATAGCAGACAGGGAACAAATATTTGTAGAATGAATGAATTTATAATGCCTAGCCAACAACAAAAAAGTCAGGTTGTTTAAATTAAATGGAGGACACAATAGTTCAATCTGATGTGTATTAAATAAGATACCAATGCCCTGAATATATATTGTCTATTAGGAAAGAGTACTCCACAAGAAAATAATAGTTTAAATTTAATGCATTATGAGAATGAATTCAAAGATTGTAGAGCAATTGGCTTGTGCTAAGTATAAATATTCAGTTAAACATATTAAATTAAGTTATGAATGAAATCCTCTCATTTAAAAGAATGCATTTTGCTACTTTGAAGTTCATTCTATCTCAATTAAGTATATTTATTTGATTTAGAAGTCTGCTTTGATATTTACTTCAGATAGGGAGATAGAATTTGTTTAAAAGAAATTCATATACGTAAGGTTGATTTGGTTTGTTGTGCTTCTACTGAACATTTTCTACATGTTGCTTATCATGGGGGGAGAGGTAACAGCAGGTTTCTTTTGGAAATAGATTTCTTTTCTGGGTGTTTCATACTTAATTTCTTAAAGCAGCCAAAAAAATGTAATGGTCACCTTAAAATAAGGATATTCTATAAATGAAGACTTTATTAAGCACACATTATATGCAATAAAATGGAGTTTGTGAATACTGAGTATTGCATTACTCAGAAATAATAACCTAAAGATCAATTTTGAGAATGCATAAATCTTTTGTTGATTGTGTTATTGTATTTTTATTTACCACTTATGTGTCCAAATACTAAAAATACACTTCTAATCATGGAAAATTAGTTATGGGAATGCAAGGAATTTTGTAGGAAAGGAGCTACCAGTTTTAGTTAGTGTGAAAATGTAGTTAATTTTTTATGTGTAATTTGAAGGATAATAACAAGAAAACAATAACTAAAGGCTTCCAAATAAAATATACTTGCCTTTTGTTTTTCTATTCTTTTTTTTTTCCTACTTAAAAAAATCGATATACATTAGCACATTAATGGCTCTTGGCTTTGTAGAAAGTAGTAGTTATTACTAGTATTTCTCATATTTAGTAGTAATCAACTATGCTTTTCTATATGTATTTTATTTAAAAATTTTTCCATACATAATGATTAAAATCAGAGGTATTAACTTAGGGGAATATCATTGCCTTATCATCTGTTTTGTTGAATGATATTTCTCTCATTTTGGTTAAAAACTTCTATTGATGCATTTTGGTTTCACTGTTCATACATATATTGAATTTAAAATTGACACTTTTGTAATCAGATTGTATTGTAAGAACCTCATTCTTCATGTGCGTGTATGAATGCTTCAACAGAAATCAATAGCCATTATAAACATTTCTTATGATTCATTGAGAGGATTAACACTAGTAAATATGAGTGATAACTGTTAAGATTTTCTTTTAATTTACTGCCCAAAATACCACATACATTTTCAAATACCTATGTTCACTTCTAAGCATGGATATTTTTCTTAAGCCCATGAAGTTGTCTGTCTTGCTAAATATGAAAGATGCAATAATTTGTTGAATACCCATTCAAGTAATCTGATTCACAAATGTCATCAGATTTATTTGAAAGTAAATATTTATTTCTGACTTTTTTTTTAAGATTTATTTCTTTTTATTTTTTTATTGTTTTTAAAAAATTTTTTAATTATTTTTATTTTTATCTTTTTGACAGAGACAGACAGACAGACAGACAGAGACAGAGAGAAGGGGGAGGGCCCAGAGCAGTCTCCATAATTGACAGCATTAGTTTTCCACATAGTTTCACTCCACAGGTGGGCTTGGGGCTGCGCAGAGCAGGAACTGGGCCCGGAACCTCCCGCATTGGCCCTGGCAAGAACTGAACTGGGGGCACACCCCACTTCAGCATGTGGGTCCTCCTGGGCCAGAGCCGGGATTTGATCCTTGGTCTCCCAGGCTGCAAAGCGAGCGCTAAACTTGCTGAGGCATCCCAGCTTCCCCTGAATTTTTTATAGTGTGTTTGATTTTAATTTTTTCTAAGATTTGTCTACTTAAGAAGCAAATAATTAAAGAGGGAATTGAAGATTCTTATCTCATTGGAAGGATTTTTAGCAGGGAAGATTCTATTTTTTTAACTATGAAATATATAAAAGAATTATAAGTAGATTATATTTCATACCTGTTTTGCTTACTAATATATTATGATCAATGCCTAATGTAATTGTGCTTTTAAAAGTGGTGATTGATGCTTAGATTCAACCTTATTGTACCAAAAGAACTAGAATTTGGTGAGCCTTTAAAGAACAGGTACAACTTTTTAGTAAAAATATTTCCAATTACCTATATCCTCATTACTTAATTTTTAACTTCCAAATTGATATTCCAATTCATGAGATGAATCATTATGTCCAAAGGGATTTTGAAATACTATTAAGAATATCATAAAGTATTGTGCCATTCAGCTGTCTCAGAAAATCATAAAAATATATGTTTCTGCATGAATGTAAAATTGGCAGACAGATTTATGAGGTCTTCATGCAGCACCGGCTCTTAAGATTTAGGTTCGATTAACTTAAAAGGAGTTTATGATTGCAGTGATCTGAAAGTATCCCTCCAAAATTCATATATTGAAACCTTACCCTGAGGGTATTAGGGATGAACCTTTGAAAGGCAATTAGGTCATGGGAGTGGAGTCCTCATGAATGAGCTTAATAATCTTATAAAATATGTCCTAGAAAGAGTTCTTGCCCCTTTCAGCTTATGAGGATACATGAAGTCCACAGACCAGAAAAAGGTCCTCACAAACTAACTGTAGACTTCCAGCTTCTAGAACTGTGAGAAATAAATTTCTGTTGTTTATAAACTACCCAGTTTGTGGTATTTTGTTATATTAGCCCAAACATGACTAACACAGTGATATTCAGTGGGCTTCCTACACAAGCCAAGCGAAGGACTTGTGTATTTCTTACCTCTAACTTGCACATTCTAAATTCCATACAAATGTTCTTTGGAAGATATATTAATAGCTAAGGGTCATCTGTCAAATGCAGATATTTTCAAATTACATTACAATTTAGAATATGTTTTTTTTATTTTAATTCTACATCTATTTATATCCATGCATTTCTTCAATTAATATACGTATACCTAGAGCACCAACTATTTGTCCTAGACAATATGCACTGGTGACCTGGCTTCTCTCTTCATAGAGCTTCAATTCTAGAGAGAAAGACAGATGTATGAAATAAACATTCATGTCAGCTGTAATAAGTGTTGCGAGAGAAGAAGAGGTCTCTTGAGCGTAACTAACAACAGTAGGACCTGTACTTGATGGGGGTCGGAGAAAGCATTCCTGGGGAAACAGCTTTAGATCGGGATTGGAAGGATAGGGAATAGGTTAAGCGCATTTCAGGCTAAAAGGAAGAATGCATGACATCTTTGGGCTTATTTACACATACCGAGTTATTCATGATACAAACCAGATGTGAAGAAAAGTGTGCTATTTTACATATCTCATCATTATTTTGGTTTTCTTATGAATATCTGATTGCATCTGTCTAATCTTAGCCAGAGAAATAGAAATAGTGGGAGATATGTAGTAAGAGATATATTACAAGTAATTGGCTCATGCGATTGTGGGGACAGGGTAGGCGAGTCCATAGGCAAATCCATAGGGCAAGTTTTCAGAAAGGAAGGCTGGAATCTCACCAGGAGCTGAAGCTGCTGTGTAAAGGCAGAATGTCCCTCATCTCTGCTTTTAAGATCTATCAGCACAGAACATCAAAAAAAATCTCCTTACCTAAAGTCTACTGATACAGATTGTAATCATTTCCGCAGTACACCTTCATAGCAACACCTGGGTTAGTGTTTGATTGAATAACTGGAACTCTAGCCTAACCAAGTTCATACATAAAACTGCCCATCACACCAATACGTTATTCATTTATCCAGTTGAACATTTAAACCAAGTTTGTTCCAACCCACAGCCCATGAGCCTCTTGTTGCCCAGGACGGCTTTGAATATGGCCCAACACAAATACATAAACTTTCTTAAAACCTTATAAGATTTTTTTACATTTTTTTTTTCGCTCACCAGCTATCATTAGTGTAGTGTATTTTATGTGTGGCCCAAGACAATTCTTCTATTATGGCCCAAAAGGTTGGCCACCCTTGCAGTTTTTTCAGGAAAGCCTCAGCCTGTCCTTTAGATATAAAATGTGCTCCTCCACTATCAGGCTACTTCTTTCTGCACAATGAGTGTTCTGGGAAAGTTGTGTCTTAAGAGATCTGAGATCACAGGAGGGGTGTAGGGCTCTCTTTCATGCGGGTCTGTATATACACACTCGCTGGTGTTTGTGGCCTCCGGGTTCCTGACCCTGATCTACGTGGGTATGTTGGTCCTTTCAACTGTTTCTGGACTCCGCACAGTGGCTTCTAACGTAGACCTGTAGAATGCTCTTTTACCCTCCATTTAGCCCTCAGCCTAGGAGTTTCCGTAGTCTCTCTCTCAGCAGGACGGCTCAACGGTAAATCCACTGGTTCTCAACGTGCCGTCCACATAAAAACAGTATCCAAATTATAACTTTTTAAAGCTACCCTCTGCTGGAGAGGGCTGCCCCACGTTGGTGTTGCTGCTCCTAGCCAGACAGAGGGTGGAGTCCCCCCATGGCCTCTGTCAGGCAGATGATACTCTATCTTCAGTGCTCCCCGAGCAGAGCCAATAAGCCTGCCTTGTGTTGCTTTTCGTTTTTGTTTTTTCCTTCCCACAATCCCCCAAGGTTAGAAAGCAGTAGACTTTCTTTTTTTTTTGCAGAACTCTTATGTGACCCGCAAGCCTAACCCTTTAATGTCATTTGAAAGGCACAGTTTAATATCAATCATGTTGTCATTCAGGAGGCATGGATTGAGGAGAAAAGACTTATTTTTTTCTTCTGCTGGTAAACTGTTTATCAGGGAAAGTTAAAGGATTAGGGGTGTGTGTGGGGGTGGGGTGGGGGTGGGGTACATTCATTAAGTGGGAGATGAGAGGTGTTTTCTTCAAGCTTTGCTTAGAGTCCCAGAATCTAAATGTCAAATCTAGATAGAAATGCGCCTTAGATTTTAGAATAGTTTCTTGCAGTCAGAAAAACTCCTAAACCAGCACAAAAGGAACATGAAGTGTTTATATCAGTGGTATGGATGGATTCTTAATGATCCATTAATCTTTTCTTAACCGATCCTCACACTTAACTAGAGGCATTTTCAGCACACATGACTGAAGAAAGGGGTTCAGTCTGAGGCCAGGAGGTAAATTCATTTATTCCACAAATATTTATTGAGAGCATGTAGATATAACCTGTAATATGGTATCTGAGTCTTAGCTTATAATTGGCTATTTGGCCATGACAAAGGTTTATTCTTTGAGGAATGCAATTTAGATAGATGAAAAAACAGAATTTCATACATTCTGTGATGTGATAGAGTGGAGGCAGGGCTGACTCCACAGGAGTGCTTGGAAGGGTCCACGTTTAATCCTCTGCTGTCACTATCTTAAAATTCTTTGTAACTTTTGAATGTGTCATCACAATTTTATTTTGTGCAGCCCAGCAATTGGTGTATCCAGTTGTGAGCAGAGGCATTTACTTTCTAATCCTGACTTCACATACTAGAACTTAGACAAATTATTTCAATCTAAACCTTGTTGCCTCACCTGTAAAATGGGGACATACTATTGTCTATGTGGGTTTAATGGGATATGTGAATAAAGTAATTAGTACATTGCTCAGCAATTAACAAGCATGCATTAAATAGCAGCTCCTACTGATGTTCCTAATATAATAAATGACTGTATCTTGGAGCCAAACTATTTTTAAGGTCTGAACAACCTACTAAAATAGCAAATAAATTTCACTATTCTAAAATAAAATTTAAAAAATGAAGTCATTTAAAAAATTCCAAAGTACTACCTAATACTACCAACCTCTTTATTACTAGTCACTGGTTAGTTTTCTCACAGCAAGTAAGTAGATAATACTTCTCCCCCAAACTTCCTCACAGATTTAAATTAAATTTGGAGTATTTTTAAAACTTTAAGATGGCTAACTAGCATGATTTTCTAAAGGAGGGGTAGCAGGCTCTGATATTATTATAATAATATTATGATATTATTAGCATTGGTTTGCTGTTAGGCACCTAACAATTTGGCCGGTATTTTAAAGAAATAATATTGGGTATAGATTTATAAATAAAGTAAGTATATGTAAACTCCAATAAATAAATAAGGGTGGAGCTGATGAGTAAATGGGAGTGAGAGATTAGGAAGAGGCAGTAGACATAGTAGTATATGTACAGTTATACCTGGGTACTGGACTGCTTTGAAATTCGCTGAGTTTGGTACTCCACGCATTTTTATGCAAAAATTTTGTCCAGGTACTTGTCATTTGTTTTGTACTTGATGCACGAGCTAGAACTTACTGCCCTGTCCAGCAGAAACAAAGGGTCATGCCTTAGCCACGCGGTAGCTCTTGAGGTGGGCACGGCCCCTTACAGTCTTTATAAATCTTTTTTTTTTTAAATTAATTAATTAATTTATTTTGACAGGGGAGAGAGAGGGGGAGAGATACAGAGACAGAGAGAGAACTGAACTAGGGGAGCTCCCAGTTCAGCATATGGTTCCTCACGGGCCAGGGCCGGGATTCGATCTTCGGTCCCCGGGGCTGCAAAGTGAGCGCCTAACCCACTGAGCCATCCCGGCTTCCCCCCCTTACAGTCTTATCTTAGCTTCTATGGTTGCTTTGCATATTTATGGATTGGGGAATGCATTAAATTATTTACATTATTCCTTATGGGAAAAATTTGTTTTTCGATGATCATCACTCCTCCCAGAACCAATGAATGACTAGTACCGAGGTACCACTGTATTTTTAAAAAAGTATAACTTTTCTTATCTGAGAAAGGATTGGAAGCAGAATATCTCACCCATTTAGCATAATAGGGAATAAATGATAAATGAACCTTTTTAAAAAAATACTTATTTTATTGTTTGACACAGAGAAGGAGAAAGAGAGAGAAGTTGGGGAGGGCCCAGGGCAGTCCCCACAGCCATACCTCATTAGTTCTAACATAATTTCATTCCACACAGGTGGATGTGGGGCTGTGCAGGGCAGGGACCAAACCAGGAACCTCCCACATGGGAAGCTTGCCACAGGTGCGAACCAAATTGGGCACCTCCCACATGGGACGCTCACCCCAGTTCAGCCTATGGGTCTGTATGGGCTGGGGTTGGGACTCAATCTCCGGACCTTGTGGTTGCAAGGCAAGCAGTCAACCTGCTAGCCATCCCAGCATCCCCAGTGGTCTTTTCTTATAAATGAGGTTTAGTCACTGAAACTTACCATGTTTGCCTCAAAATACTAATATTGTATGGAAATTGTTGCTATGGAAACCTTACATTGTAGGCATTTGATTTAGAAAATAGAATGCACTAAATATTGTGTATCTTTTATTACAGTAATAGCTCAAGGCTATCACTATAAATATCGTGTCTTAACATTGTTTGCTCTTTAGGGACTTTTTTTGTGTGTATGAGTATCTTTATTTATTTTTTTATTATTTTAATTGTTGAATTTATTGGGGTGACATTGGTTGGTAAAAATTACATAGGTTCCAGGTGTACAAGTCTGCATTACATCGTCTGTGTGTTACATTGTATGCTCACCAACCAGAGTCAGTTCTCTTTCTATCACCATGTATAGAGTGAAGGGATTCTTTACTTCTTTTAAGGTATCTTCCCAAGACTATGGAATGCTAGCTGGTGCTTATTTGTTTCATTTGTTAGCACACCTTCTGTTTTCTAATGACCCTTTAATTGATGTTTCTACGGCTTCCCCTTTCCTTTGGATTTTCAAATATGTTTGATTCTAGTGAGTTTCTTTATGTGGTTAGAATTAAGAGATCTGTAAAAGCATAGTAGCAGTACCTCAGCTGTCTTGGACCGTATGGTACCCTAACAAGTAGAGAAATCTAGTTCCAGAGAGATCAGAGGCAAGCAGAAGGACAGAGATGAGAGAGAAGAGGTGGAGAGAGCATGCCCACATTCCTGAGAACTTGCTGGCTTCCTTTTCCAGAGCCGTGTGAGGTCCCGCTTTCTTTGAGATTCAAGTATTTCATTATCTTTTAAGTAATTCCAAAACTTTTAAAAATATGTTTTGAATTTACATTCTTTTACTTGTGAATGAGGGCATCTTAAATATGATTATGCCTAGATTAGACCTTTGAGCAATTACTATTCAATGTTAACTCATTTCAATTTATAGTTCACTAGCTCTGGAACTATTTATTTTTAACTCAAATTCAGGAATTGATATTTAGCTCAGTTAAATCGCACTATTACTAAGGTGATACATTTGAATGCTATAATAATCTAAGCAAAAAAAAAAAAAAATGAAGGCCTCTATCAGTGGTAACTAACAGATTCTGGAGCAACTTTGAAAAGTAGGATGATATTAGGAGGAGGCGTGGTAAGATTTCATGTTGACTGGATATGAGATGAATGAGAGGTTTAATCCTTAGGAGAACTTGCAAATGAAAGGGTAGAGTTTGATGCCATTCACCAAGACAGAACACATATGAGGTGTTGGATAGGATGGGGAGTTCCTTTCTGATAGTGTTGAGTTTACTTCACTTGTAAGAGAGAAGTACCGGTATATGAGTCGAGCTCAGGAGACAAACCCAAAACACAGTCAAGAAACCCAGGAGTTAACACATTTTTAAGTGATAGCTCACTCCAGAGTGGTGAAAGAGACTGTTGATAAGCTGTGTGGTATGAAAAGAGAAGGTTAGAACTGCAACATTGAGGAATACCAACCAGTGGAAGAAGAGGACAAACCACTGAGAAACACACAGAAGCAGCAGCTGGAGATGTATGAAGGGAATCAGGAAAAGATGGTGTCAGAAAGGACCATGAAGAGATGTGTTTGAGAAGGAAAGAATGGTTAACTGTGCCAACTGACACTGAAAAGTCAAGTAAGATGAGGAATGATATCTGCCCTCAGCTTGATTACTGAGAGGCAGTGGCTGACCTTGTGCACAGTACTGTCAAGGTGATGGGAGGGAGGAAGACTGGATTACAGTGGGTGGAGAAGTAGTGGGCAGCATGGAGGGCTGTATCACAAATTTGCCCTCAGAAGCTGAAGTAAGAATCCAAGGAGAAGACTTAGAGATATAAGAGGATGCTTGGGTGAAGGGAAAGCTTTTTAACACTAGACATTATGTACTATTGTACTGAAGAAGGAAGGAAACTAGGGGGTACTAGGAAAAGGGAGATTAGTGGATGGAGGGAGAGAGAAAGGAACAGGTTCTAGAGCTCTAGTGTCTGGATTAGCATTTGATAACAGTTCAAGGCCAGATACTTTTATGTCAGTGGGAATGGATGCAGCAGGGTTGGGGTGAAATGTCAACCCAATGCTGATATTTCCTTCCATGAGGAAAGAACATTGCCTCTTCCTTCCTCCTTACCCACTACGCCCCTAGGGCAACAAGGAGGCAAAAGTTACTTACTTTGTGAATTTGGAAAAAATAGGTGCTCATAGTCTACTCTTCCTCTTTCCTTTCTATTGTGAATTTTTCATTTCTCTGTAACTATTGTAACTGGGTTGGTAAGACAGCTTAGTTTGGCTTTTCCATATTAAGAGCTTTATTTGATTCTCAGACTTTAGCCATAGCCTCCATTGACAGCTTCAATAACAAGCTGATATTTTTTGCACTTTATTGACTTTTGTCTTATTTCTCCATTGGCTCAGAATTCGAACTGAAGAAACATCCATTCTTCTTGGTGCCCCTTATTGATGTTCAGCAAAGTTTTCTTCTAACATATGTGGAAAGTAGTTGATAATAGAAGTTAAAATATCTCCTTATGTATGCAGACAGAAATTTGAGAGTCTTGACCTTTTGGCTTCGTGTAGGAGACAAAACAAGTACTTGAAGAAGGGTCAGAAATGAAATAGAATTTGGGGAAGCCGGGATGGCTCAAGTGTGCTAAGCACTCACTTTGCAGCACCGTGGACCGAAGATAGAATCTCAACCCCTGCCCATGAACCAATATGCTGAACTGGGGTGTGCTTCCCATGCAGGATGCCCCCAGTTCAGTTCTTGCCTCCCCTCCACCCCTGTTCAGTCCCTGGCTAAAGGGGGGGTGCCCCTCCCATACAGGAGGGCCCCAGCTCAGTTCCTGCCCTGCGCTGCCCCCACCCACTTGTGTGGAAGGAAACCATATTGAAAACTGATGATGTGCAACTATGGTGACTGCTCTGGGCCCTCCCCCTTCCCTCTGTCTCTGTCAAAAACAATAAAATAAATTTTAAAAAATTTTAAAGAAATAGAATTTGAATAGAGTCAAATGTGGCAACCTAGGACAGGTAGTGATGATTGACATTTTTCATCAAGGGGAGATGAGACTTTATTAAAATAGTTTTTCCTTTTATTCCTCATCAGAGTTGACTAAGATGATGAAATAAATTTACTTTTTATTTTTTCATGTTTTAATATTTATTTATTTATTTATTTTATTTTTGACAGGGAGAGAGAGAGATACAGAGAGAGAGAGAGAACTGAACTGGGGAAGCTCCCAGTTCAGCATATGGTTCTGCACGGGCCAGGGCCGGGATTCGATCCCCGATCCCCGGGGCTGCAAAGTGAGCGCCTAACCCACTGAGCCATCCCGGCTTCCCCTACTTTTTATTTTTTCAGTTGCATTCTTTGTTAGATTTCTGGCCCTAGGATCTTATCTATATTTTCTTTAACTTTTTTGGAGTTGTTGCTCTGTATCTAATAAACCTGATATTACTGTCATTATTGTGATTCACTCCAAGATGGTTTAGTCACTGTTCTGACAAGCTTTTACATAAACATCTTTTAATTTCACAAAGATTTCAGTATAACACAGTAGTTCCCAACTTACTTCATCTCCCTTCAGAGGAATGAAATTGAAAGCCTAGTTAAGAGCAGCATTCAATTCAGTCAATATACTTTGGATGCCTGTTTGGTGAAAAGCAGGCAGCTGACAGTTGAATAGACTCTCAGTTAACTGGCGCCCATGCCAGATAAATGTAGTATTTCTTCAATTTTTTTGGCCAGTTGTTGGAGAGTGCTGGTTGCTTGAGTTCTGGTTAACAGAGAGTCTACTGTATTTCTGTTGGTGATGTCAAATGTATCAAATGTTTGGGGAATAGTAATTTTGGCCCAGGAAGTCCTTGTCATTCCTTTTGTGTCCTGTGAGTACGTGGAAAAAGAGCACCAAAGCATAAGGACAGCAGCTAATGTGTATTTTCAGGAAAGCGAAGGCTCATTTTATTACAGAAATGTCTGCTATGAGTTTTTAATTAAAAAGAGAATCTCATCTGGGATGAAACACCTGCAGGTGAGCTGTACTTGCAGTTGAAAAGAGAGGCAAGAACAGTAGTGTAACATGTCAACTAATGAATTTTTTTTCCTAAATAGGTTTCTGATACAAGGTGTTCTATGACTCTGGGCATTTCCCCCCTTTTTTTTGGTAGTAGAATTTTAAACTGTAAGATCACAGGTATTTTCTCATACAAATACACATTTAATCTAGTAAAATAATGTTGGAGAGACTCTCATTTCCCACACTGAACTCCACTGACACATTTTTCAGCATCATTTAGGTCATTTATAAACTCTCTGCTCTGTTCATTGATCTGTTTCTCCTTATGTAGTACCAGACTGTCATGATCACTTTAGCTTTATGGTAAGTCATACAATCAGATAATGTTAATTCTCTGATTTCATTATTCCTTTTAAAGATTCTGAAGCTGAAATTTTTAATTAAAATTGCTTTGTACTTATGTAGAACCTACTAATCTTATGCTCTCATTGAAAAATGACAATTTTATGAATGGGTTATTGAAGACATTTTTTTCACTGGGCTTCTTAGAAGCAATGTGTGACATGCCACAAAATTCTTTTGTGTGGTGAAGCAGGTTTTCTGACACGTATGCCATCTGCTGATGGATGTTTCCAACTGCATTATGTGATGAACTTCCTTTCCTCTCTTTGTTCATTCAATGTCTTCAGTGACATATTCTCCAGCCCCATCTTAAACATACTTGTAACACACACATACACACACACACACGCACACACATACACACACGCCATTGTTTCTATATATCATTTATTTCTTTGTTTCCTCTCCACTTTTATTCTTCCTACCTAATTACCAAGCTTTAACATTTTTTCTCATCCCAAGAGCCTTTTGGAATGGCCTTGAAGATTCAGTCTCCACTGAGTAAGCCTCAGAGGACTCTTAAGAATGGCTTTTTGACAGGTTGTTGCCAATCTGTTTCAAACTTCATTAAATATAATTAATTTCAGTGTTTTTAAAATGACTTCATGTAGCCTCTAAGCCTAATGGGGAATAGTATCCATTAACATGCTTCAAAATAGTTTTTAGACATAATAATTTATAGGAAAATTTAAACACATCAAATATATATAGCTTCTCTAGTCTCTTGCTTAAGAAACGTTTAGAGTGCTTAAGAAACTTGCAAAAACTTTGAAAATGTTTACTATAGGTATGGGGCTCTTACTAAACAGTACAGTAGTGGTTTTTTAGCATTGCAAATTAAACACAAGTATCTAATTTTTGAAAGTTAATATTTAATTAGAGAGAGATTGATTTTGCTATCTAGATGTGGAATTCTTCTTTCATCATGCCTGATTTTAAGAGTTCTAATATATGAATATCCAGAGTCTACCACAGTGATTATGCTTGGCTATAGGCTATAGTAATTACTAAGGTTTCTTTTTTTTTTTTTTTCAATAATATCAGAGACTGTTCTAAGGTTAAAATTGTTTTTGTATCTTTTTAACAATGTTTATTTTTTCTTATTTTATATATATATATATATGTATAATATATATATATATATATATATATATACTATATATATGTATAAAACACCTTTGAATTACCACATTATGATTCTTAAGGCTCTTTTTAAGCCTCAGAACCAATGATGAGTCCACACAGAGCATCCCTGAGTGCTAAGTACTGTGTGTATAATTTCATTTTACTATCATCCCCATTTATAGATAATGGCACTGTGCTTAGAAGGCTGAAGTAACTTATCCTAGATCATAAGTACATGGTGTAGGGAAGCCAGTATTTTAACCAGGTCCATCTGACTTCATAACAAGCTCTTAATACATATTACTGCCTATTTCTCTATTTTATACATTTACTCTCTTAAAACAGCTTTCCACATAAAAGCTCTGATAGTTTTCAAATTCCAGTTCTTTTCTAATTAAGATTGATGTTGTAATATACAGCATAGAGTTGTAGGAAAATTTATAAAAATGAAAAAACAAATTGTGTGTGCATGTCCAAAATGCAATGCTGCCTCTTAGTGGGGTATTTTCTCCATAACAGTCTTTGTGTTGTTGCTATCCTATTAGCCATCAAGCATTGTATATTACATCAAGTGTTGTGTATTCACTAAATCCTAATTTTCTACAAGTGTTAGCATATGCACATTTCACTCTGATCTCAAAATTTCACTTTCTTTAATTGATTTACAATTAATGTATAACATTATATAAGTTTAAGTATACAAAATAATGACTTGGATATATGTACAAATTTTGATTTTTCTTACTAATATTTTCTGATGTATTATCTCTAATCAACCCAGTTTTCTATGTTCGTACCTCCAGGCTGGAACAGCTGATGTGCAGTGTCCTCTTTGTTCCTATGACAGATAATCAATTACACAAACAGAAAGAGGTGGCCTGGTGCATTTTATTATCTTATGTCTTGTATTTGAATTTATTAAGAATGTTCTTCATTATTTGGATACTCTGTGTTTTCACATGTGAGAATGCATGTGTACATGTAGGGTAGGTGGATGTATAGGAGAAAGCTATGTCAGAACACAGATTATTAGTGTCCTTAACTGTACGCTTGGTGCTTCCATCTCTAGGTTCACCCCAAACTCGTTTCTAGGGACCCAAGCTCTAAAAACACTTCAAATGCCTGAATTCGTAGACAATTCAGAATTTGGAAATGAACCTAGGAAATGCCTAGATGTAATGAAAAGAGGTTTAATTAATCAAGCTTATATCTGCCAGAGTTTTAAATGGACTGTTTAGTTGCTCAATCACAGGCCAAATCTGAGCAAAAAATGAACAGCATATGGAAGCATTCTAGCAGAATAAAAAGAAAAAAATTATGAGAAAAACTGGATTCATAGGCTGTACCACTGAATGATAATATGAATTTAGATACATTACATAAGCAAAGAGATGGTAATGCTTTTCTTGATTATAAGCTACTTCAGGCTCAGAACAATTGTATACATCATTTTATTGTTTAATAACAAGTTTAAAAAAATCAATATATTATTTGGGGCATTAAACCTTTTTTTTTTTTTTGAAGTTTTATTTATTTATTTTATTAATTTTTTGACAGAGAGAGAGAGAGAGATACAGAGACAGAGACAGAGAGAGAACTGAACCAGGGGCACTCCCCAGTTCAGCATATGGTTTCGCATGGGCCGGGGGCAGGGATTCGATCCTCGGTCCCCAGCACTGCAAAGTGAGCGCTTAACCCACTGAGCCATCCCGGCTCCCCCACCACACACACTTTTTTTTAAAAGTTTATTTATTTTATTAATTTTTGACAGAGAGAGAGAGAGATACAGAGACAGAGACAGAGAGAGAACTGAACTGGGGGAACTCACCAACTCAGCATATGGTTCTGCACGGACCGGGGCCGGGATTCGATCCTCGGTCCCTGGCGCTGCAAAGTGAGCGCTTAACCCACTGAGCCATCCCGGCTTCCCCAAGTATTCAAACTTTTTGATTGAGTATTCCTTCAAAATATTTTTATAAACAATGTATTCTAATCAGCATCTTAATTTTTCATTGTATCTTCATAAGGGCTATGTTTTTGGCATATATAAATATTGTTTTTTACTTAAAACTGTTATATTACACTTTGGTTATATCTAGTGGAATATAAATATCATAACAAATTGAAACCCACTGATAACCATTTAAATGTTATATGTACAAGCCCAATTTTAAAAGATGGAAATTTTATGTGAGTAGGGTTTCTTCTTCAGACTTTCCTTCCAGTCTACTTCCCCTCACAATTATTATCAGTTCACAGAAGTTCAAAATATCATAGAGTTAAATTTTTTCTCATTGTTAAAAATGCATTTGAAACACAACTGTTAATGAGGTTGAGAGATGGTACAAATGGTATTTGATGAAGGAAGACTCAGGCACTTCTTTATGAAAACCATCTTTGACCCACTAAGTTAGGTCTGAACTGCTTACTATATGTGCTCATTGTACCTTGTTCTACTTCTTCTTTAATACTTCTGGGTACTTTTTCATTGTCTGCTTTTCTTTACTAGACTATAGGCACTATGAGGATAAAGACTTTGTTATCTTGTTCACTTTTTCATTTCCAAGGACTAATCTAGGGCCAGAACAATAGTAGATAACACAGTGAATCCTTGTTTGGTTGATTGTTATTGAGGGATTAGTAAGTGGAGGATATAGATAGAGCAAGAGCTGACAATAACTTGACTAGGAGAGGGAGGTATGAATATTACAAAAACCGGTGGGCAAATAAAGCATTTATTATAAGAAATATTTAATTCCAGTGGCTTTTGATCATAGACATGTCAGTTGTGATGTTGGAGAATGAATTTTCAGTAGAAAGGACTTAATGAGAGATTGTAGAGGGTATTAAGGACTTATAGATATGTAGTAAGGAAGGAGAGGCTGAAAGAGAAAAGAGAAATTCAAGATATAGAAATGTGTGGGCATGGGAAAAGGAGGGTTATGGTCACCTGCTCTGAGCAGGGTGCTACATAATCAATAGTGGCTGAATGCAACGATTTCTTAGAGGTGATAAGAATCAGAATTGTCAGTGGGCCAAATTTACATAGTCCCATAATTTTCCCTGAAAGGGCTCAGCTGATGTCAGGATGATAGGAAGTGCATAATGGGGGTAATCTAGGATTTAGGACTGGAATCGCAGAAGGGTTAAGGAAGTGATGGACTTGCGAGCATTATTAAAAACCTCATCAATAGAAGTGAATATGGAAGATCTCAACACATTCAGCAGACTATTTTCAAGTATTAACAGGTCTAAAAAAGATAACATTTCCTGCTGTAACTGCTGCTTCTTTTCCAAGCAAAATATGTTATTCTCATGTCTTGAACATCTGCTACTAGTAAAAAAAAAATCTCAGAAAGCTCAACATTATCTGTCAGCGTTCAAGTCAAGCTAGCACTAAAATCACTGAATGAATCAAGATGAGCTCATCCACGATTTCATTTTAGAACCTATCTAATCTACCAATGTTGGGTGCCATGAAAAATGTAAATGAAAAATATCCACCTCCTTTGATGTCATACAAGTACACTGTCCAGCCTGAGATGTATAACCCATACAAGAGAGCCCAAACTGGTCTGGGCAGTGGCTTGGTTGGATGTTTCAGGAAGGTGGGTTAAGATATTGGTTAACTCAAAACTTATAATGGACTAGCAGATGGTGGTTACCTTAGCAACTGTAGAAGTGTGCTATACTTAGATGTTTTTCTCTGAGAGCTGATTGTTGAAACACTTAGCCTGGTGTTCAGATGTTGTAAAAAGAAAAAATGAACAGGAACCTAAATTTACAGTAAGGGTTTATCATAAAGGTAAGATTTCCATATCACCATTGCTAAAGTAGAGTTTCATTTTTGCCTATTTTTATTTAAAATAATGATCAAAATAGGAAGTCAACATTTTAAGTAATGTGTCTATTTTGTATTCTAGAATTTCATGAAAAAATTGAGTATTTTAATACTGTATTTTTAGAAAGCACAGTGGGACAAATTTTGTCCAGTCAGCAGTTAGACTTTGGAATGTTAAATTTTATTTTCAATCTCTATCTCCACGAGTGATGATATCAAAAGTAAATATGATCATAAGTAGGTTTTTTTCCATATGCCATTCTGAAATGAAATTGAATGATCACCAATGTTGAGCTGGTTTTTTTTTCTCCTCTCACGGATAATGTTCTTCATA
This sequence comes from Craseonycteris thonglongyai, assembly GCA_004027555.1. NCBI lineage: Eukaryota > Metazoa > Chordata > Mammalia > Chiroptera > Craseonycteridae > Craseonycteris > Craseonycteris thonglongyai. The sequence continues at coordinate 21,381 of PVKE010003815.1, forward strand.
CTTTAGTGTATATTAACATTCAGTTTTATCAGGTTCTTCAGCATCCATCTGTACTAGAATAATTTATGGTACTTGATAAAATACAAATTTTCAGGTCCCTTTCCAAAAGCACTGTGATTCAGTGGGGCTGAATACTTTTTAGTTTCATGAGTTTATTCTGATGCAGATGGTTTCTAGATAACGTTGAGAAACAGATTCAGCTTGATGTCCCAGGGAAGACCTAGGTCACTTTGACAAATGAGAGACTCTAAAGGAGGCAGATAAATTTCACATTGACTGTGTGAGGCTTGGAACGTAAAAGCACTACTAAAATTTCTAGAAAATCCTCTTTTTTTTTAAGAAAAGGTAGTGTTTAGTTGTCATTACTAACAAGGGAGTTAAATACAACAAATCATTTAATATGTTTTGTACTTTGTAAAAATCATTCTGATATAAGTATATTTTAAATTTCTAAAACTTACATTTTGAGTTCTAGTGTCAAGGATACTCATCACAGCTGTGTGTGAGGCAATATGGTTGAATGGAAAGAGCTTGAGTGATACAACCAGACAGCAATGCATTTCATTCCAACTCCGTCCTATAATAGGAGGATATTAGGCAAACTATTTCACTTTTAGAGCCTCCGTTTTCTCTTTTGTTAAAGTGGTGACTGTCTTAACTACAACCCTACATAGTTGTAAGTAATAAATAATAAAACATGTGTGGTGTGTAGAATAATATTTACTCAAAGATTGCCTGTTTTTCCCCCTTCCTTGGATAAAAAGGAGCACTTACCCAGTAAAAGTATTACCAAGAAAAAAAATATTAACAATTTTCCAGTATATGATTCAGTAGTTCTGATTGCTAAAATTAAAACCAAAGTCTTAAACCACATCTAATAAATTGTGTTCTCAATTTGTTTTCTTACATATATTTTTCTATTATATCTAATACTTACTTCCCTTATATTAATCTTCCAGTTATAAGCCAAACTGTATAACTATATATACTGATAATAGATTATTAAAATAAATAAAGATTCTGGATGTAATAATAATCATAAAATACTATTGGAATACAATTGTCTTATACATATGTAAAAATAAACATAACTTCAGAGAGCTAAAGAAGGATCAGTCCATTAATCTTTATTTTCCTAGCACCTGCAATATTGCTCGGTACATGGTTGGAGTGAATATTTAATCAAGCCTTGGTAAATGAAAAATGAAATCAGATTGAATGGAAACCTCAATTTAATAAAATAGAAAGTTAGCTTCTGTCAAGTATGTACTAAAAGGTAGCAAGTAATAATATCCTGATAAGGATTATATGAGTGAACATTTTCCTTATCACATCTTTTTCCAAATTCAAGAACATTTGAAATAGCAATTATAAATACAAAATTATAATTTTGAAATAGAAGTAAAACAATAGCAGAGGAAACCAAATAATTGGACATTATAAGATGGGGCAGCAGATGGCAAAGGTGGTCAGAAGGGTTTTGATCCTTCTAGAGAAAGTTCTTTTAGAGCCATTAACAACTCAATTATTGTTATGAGTCATGGCTTTAGAATTTAATTAGTGTATGATTTTCCCTTATAAATGGCATCCCTTATTTCTGCTTGGTTTACTTGAACCTACATCTTTAATAGTTTATGTATCACTGTGGCAACTTAGATGGCAGGATGTGGCATCCCTTCTATAGAAGATTGAATAGTGCTATATCCAGAGAGGAGTATCTACAAAACATATGAAGACTGCTGGGAAAAATCCAACCATTGTCAATATAATGAAACTGGTTATATGGCCGGATACTTTCCTACAGCCCTCATTTAAGACGGGATTTTTAGGGTACCATTGTGTAACTGAAGACAATTGTTAAAAAAATAATGAGTTCTGCCTCATAATTTTAGTTAAAAATCTTATAATATGTGTTCTTTTTATTTACTTAAAAAAATTAGTCAAAACAACTTTGTATTAATGACGAGACATTAATGACAGTGATCCATTATGACAAATATAGTTTTCCTTCTTTGAATTTTCAATATTAAGGTGTATCTCAGTATTACTGTTTTCATTTTTGAGTGATTGCTTTATACTAGATAATGCTGTGAGGTTGGAATCATTGTATCATCCTTTGTAAATGAGGTCATTGGGGCTCAGAAACTAACTTACCCCATGTCACAAGGCCATGGAAGATCAGGAATTTGAATTTAAATTCTTCAGAATTCAAAGTACATATGCTCTTACCCACATCACTTTCCTATGTCAAATTTTAATGAATATAGATGCAAATAAGTGTATGTGTGTGTGTGTATATATATATATATATTTAAAACACATCTGATATATTTAAAACATACATTTAAAACATATCTGATATATTTACATTAAACTTATTAAGCTCCAAGCTAATTTAAAGATAGGGATTATACTTAAAAAAAATTATTTTATGAGAGAAGAAAAGAGAGAGAGAGAAGCGGGGAGAGCCCAGAGCAGTCTCCATAGTTGTACATCATTACTTATGACATGGTTTCATTCCACACAGGTGGATGTGGGGCTGTGCTGGGCAGGTACCAAACTTGGGACCTCCTGCATGGGAGGTAACAACCTTCACAACTATCTTGGCAGTTACTGGCTGTGCCACAGTTCAGCATATGGGTTTGCATGGGCAGGGACCAAGATTTGATCCCCCTGCCTTGCAGTTGTAGGGCAAGCACTCAACCTGCTGAGCCATCCCAGCATGCCGGGACTATGCCTTTTACATCATGCTACCACTTTTAGCAGTCATACCAAATGCTTACCCATGGATGCCACATATTACTCTATATTCCTATGACGTTTTCTCCAGTGATTCTAGTGTTTAACCTACTTGGAAGGTTTCTATTCCTAAGATTGTGTCTAAATGAACATTGGAATAGTAATGGAAGACAAGAATAGGAGTATTAAAAAGAGTGAGCATAGAATGTATCTGTTTATACAGTGAATATAATACTCAAGACAGGAATACAGTGATTGTATTTTAATGTTATGTGAGAAATCCATAATGAAATATTTTAGACATCATTTTATTATATAAGGGCTTATTTTGTAAATATTACTATTTGGAATGAGAAAGAGACCAGGACTCAAACAGCTTTGCTCAAAGGCATTTCTCCACCATTTAATAGTTTATGGCATTAAGTAAATCACTTCCTTTCTACCCCTTGGTGCTCCAAATTTGTAAGAAAAAATAGGAGTATTATACGAATCCTTATGGGATTTTGGGAAGGATCAAATAAATTTGTCAAAACAGCTTGTTGGGAATGGTATATACTTCAAACTTGTCACCATGTGCTATTCATGGTGAATCCAAAAGTTCCTTCCCATCTCCATTCTAGCACCTTCGTTTAGTGAGAGCTCTGAGCTGTAGTCAATGTTGAGAACAGAGAAGCATGTTTAGCTACTTATATGATTAGATAATTCAGCCTTCATTTTTTGTTGTTGTTGAATGTTCTCATGGCACAGAGAGATAGTTACGCTCACAAGTGTTATCCACTTTATATCCTACTCTGGATTTTCACTCTTCTCTCAGAGAGTCCTCATGCTGTATATCACAGAAGCCAGTCCATTTTCTTTTTCTGTCTGCCCTTTTTAATGTTCTTCACATAAAAAGGGCGTCTGGTTCTGCTTACAATCTTGAATCTCAATTGACACAGTATTCCAATAGAATGCATGAGAAATACTTACAATGCTGTGATTCTCATCAGCAGAATGATTAGGACCTCTTGAAGGTCCCTGGGATTTTGCTACAGCAATGCAGTCCCCTACTGCATCCTTAATAAAAGGCTTTAGAGGAACCATGATTTCTGTCCCATTATAACTCTGTTTTTTCTTCTGTATTCCCAGTGCATGCCGTGCATTTTGTGATGGAATGTCCTCATGGCCAACATTTTCTACCTCAGAGATAGTTATTAATGCAGTCGCTTCTTTCTTCAAAGCTACAATCTGTCATGCACACAGACCTTTCCAATCAATCTCAGTATCCCAGCCATTGCTGACAGATGACTACCAGACTGCCTTTTACGTGAGTGGGTTCTCCCTGAGCCATTTCCAGTATGTCTAGCTCTCATGGACACTTAATACTTCTAAGTATAAAAGTATTCAAATGCCTGTTAAAATGGTAAGGGAGACTTTCTTTATTCAGGACTAATGAGGTAGCTGTCAAGACTGGTACAATAGGGGAGAAAGAAATGACTCAACTTTGAGTACAGCAGGAAGTGGAAATTTATAGCCAAGAAGTAGAGGGAGGTGTCAGTGGATGGAAAAGAGTAGGAGAGACATCAAGAGTAGGGTGATTCTCATCAAACTGACTTCACAGGGTTCGCACTGAAGGGAGGCCCGGGTGGTCGTGTATCGCGGATGGGATCCTTATTAGGATTCTTGCTGCAATAGGACTGGGCCTAAGGACAAGCCCTAGTCAAAAAGAGGACTTGGAGGAGCCTGTCGAAATGTGATCAAATAGTCTTTGTGTCAGATACTTTGGTCTTTTTCCTTGTGCGGGACCACGAAGCACAGGTTCCATCCAGTTCATTCATTCTGCCTGATCTCCTCCCTTACAGGAATTATGAGATAATAAACATGTTATTGTTTTAAAGAAATGGTTACTTTATTTATTAGCTTTTTAAATTATTAAAATAGAATTGACATATAACATTAGTTTCAGGTGTACAGCATAGTGATTCAATATTTGTGTATTTTGCAAAATAATCCCCAATGTACACTCATTCTTGATGAATTCCTTCACTGTTGCTTATATCACAGGTTCCTCATCTCTCAGTATAATGACCTTGCCATTTATGTATTTGTTTCTTTGTTGTTTATTGGGGTAACATTTTAAGTGATATTTTATGAATTTTAGGTGAACAACTTTATGATATAAAATCTGTATACTCTATGGTGTGCTTGCCACTCAAAGTCTAGTCTCCTGTCACCGTCTATTTGATCCCTTTACCCCCGTTTTGTGATCCCCCCAACCCCCTTCCTCTCTGATAACCACCTTTCTTCTGTCTGTTTCTATGAATTTGTTTGCTTACTTGTTTGTTTGTTTTGTTTAAGCATGTTATTTGAATTCACTAGCCTTGTGATTATTTGTTAAGCAGCAATAGATGTTAGGCTAGCCCTTGGCAAAATTGGGACTTTAAGAGCTGTCTGTGCTAACACGCTCTCTTATATTTTTCCCGTGTACTGACTCTACCTCCGGGGCCTTTCCCCGTGGCTGGTAGACTCTCAGTAACACCCACTGGGACAACTGCCTCATCCTGGCAGTGATTTCTGTTCTCGATAGCTCACTTCTCTTAGCCATGTCCTGGGTTTGGAGCTATAGGCATATAGTGGAGAGCAGGGGGCACTTATGAAACTGTTCTACCTTTCACGGAATGAGAACACTAAGGAGAATTTTCAGATGATTTCATGTCTCCTCTTGGGCATTAGGCATGACACTTTCCATTAAAGAATTAAATCTCTAATGGAGTAGATGGGCTTCAGGGCCATCCATGGTCTCTGAATTTTCTGTAGGAACTGTGGCCAACACAGAAAGCTCTTTCGCTGGGTGTTTTCTGACTTTAGGAACTTTCTTTGGCTTCTTAACAAGGGACACTGGTTTCATTCTAAGAAGGGATTTCTGACAAGTCACAGTCCTAAAAATTTAAAGCAATTGGTAAACACACATCAAGTAGCGTTTCTCTGTTGTTACTGGGTGAGAATCTTCTGGCCGTCTGTGATGTGCATGATATGATATTTTTATTCATTCTCCTTTTTGAAACATGGCAAGACTCTGAGGGTCTTGAGTGCAGCGAACATGCCTCTTTATTCCCATTATCCCTAGATTTAGGCTCATGTAATATTCCCTAATTATTTTCAACCACTACCCATTCAAGATAAGCACATATTTAGGTCATTAGCTTCATTTGTGGTGATGCGTTTGGAAACCGCTTGCTGGTATAGTCCTTCTGGAAGTGCTTTCACCTCATTATAGAGCTACAGTTTCTCAGCTTCTGATCCACTTCGCTTCTCTCAGAGGAGTCAGCACATTTTAGTGCCTTGTGTAGCTCCTGGCTTGGAGGAGCCAGGGCTGTGTAAGTAGCTCCCACCACCCTCTTACCTGGCAGTCATTTCTCTCCTCAAATTCCTTGAGTCCATTACTTTCCTAGCCCTCCCTCTGCTTCTGTTGTGATTTTGTCCAACTCCCTTTCCTTCTTCCTACAACTGCCCTCAGGTTGTCTTGGGGTGTATCACCCAACAGTGATGGACACATAGAAATGGCTTCAGCTCTTTGAGTAAGCGTAGTGGCTAAAATCAGGGACATTGGAGTCAGACCGTCTTAGATATGAATCCTGAGTCCTTGTAAGTTATAACTACGAGCAAGTTGCTTCATCTCTCAACTTTTTCATCAGTAAAATGAAGTTGGTGATGCTTTATTTATTTATTTTTGGCTCCAACTTTCCATTTCTCACATTAAACTTGCAGAAATGTCCTTTTAATTTCATATTTTTGTTGTTTCAGAATTATATACATTCACAGATTTGCATTTCATTTTGACTCATTCCCTTAATCACTCACGCATTACATAAAATTTTAGTAAGTGCCTACATATGGCACGTCCTATGACAAACACTATGGATATAAATAAAAAGCTGTTATTTCTGGCCTCAAAGTACTTACAGACTAGAATTGAAGTAATAAAATCATATACAGTGCCATCAATTAATAAAATATTCCAAGAGCTTGAGAACGAAGAGATGGAAGCAATTATCTAGGAATTAAGGGCTTCCCAAAAGAGGTGACAATTGAAGTGGACCTTGAAAAATGAGTAGAAATTCAGTAGTAAAAAAGCAGTAGACATGATAGTCTGGTTAGAGAAAACATAATTTGCTTTAACTTGCTAATTTTTCTGGCTTCTTAAGTTAGAAAACTAATTTTTTAATAATATAAACATTTAAATGTATGAGGGTATAAATTTTCAGATTCATCTATTTGAGATGCATCTTACAAATTATTCTATGTTGTATTTTCATTATTGAATTCAAAATATTTTCTAGTTTCTATTATGATTTCTTCTTTGTTTCATAGTTTAGTAAAGTGTTGTTTAATTTCCATATTTGAGTGGCTTTGCTCTTATTGTTATTGGTTTCTAAAATTCAGTTATTTTAGTTGTCAGAGAACAGATTTTGTGAAAGTTTTTTGGGGGAATTTATGAAGATATTTTATGGCCCAGCATATGGCTTACCTTGGTGAATGTTTGACCTGTACATTTAGTTTTGGGGTGTATGTGTTCTGTATACATCAGTTAAGTCAAGTTAATTAGCAATGCTCATTCTTATATCCATATTGATTTTTCTAGTTCTGGCAGTTACCAAGAGGGGGTATTAATATTTCCAGCTGTGATTATGGATTTATTCATCTCTTCCTTTATGTTTCAGTTATTGCTTTATGAATTTTGAAGGCCTGTCATTAGATGCATACATATTAAGGTATTTCTGTCTTTTTGATGAATTGACCGATTCACTGGTACAAAATGTACTTCCTTAACTCTGGTAATACTTTCTGTCTTGAAGACTACTTTGCCTGACATCAGTAGAGAAAGTCCTTGAATAATGTTTTGTTCAATGTTCTTTGGTTATGATATTGATGGGAAAATAAATTGATTCCAACAGGTATCACTGTCATCGTGGAATGTACGAACTCCACATACATTCCACTCATCTGTGTGAGTTCCTCCAGTTACTCTGGTGTCTTCCCATGTCCCAAAGATGTGCTCATGGGGTGAACTGGTGTTTCTAGATTGTTCCTGTCTGAGTGAGGGTAGGCCTGGGTGTGAGTGCGCCCTGTGATGGAAGGGTGGCCTCTCTGGGCTGGGTTCCTGCCTGGTGCCTTGAATGGCCAGAATAGGTTCATGTCACCCTTGACCTTGAACTGAATTCAGCAAGATGGAAAAAAAACTTTCATACTTGTTTTTATCGTCTTTCTTAAGAATATACAGCTCATATTTATTTATGCTATAGGAATTTAACTCTTGTTTGTATCAATTATCAAAATTGGTTTTGTTATCTGTTTCGCTTAAAGTCTCAGTATCCAAGAACCTTTCAAAGACATTAAGTGAAGACACTGTTTATGCTTACTGTTTGCACAGTGTAACTTTTTAAAAAAAGATTTATTTTATTGACAGAGAGAGACAGAGAGAGAGAGAGAGAGAGAGAGAGAGAGAGAGAGAGAGAGAGAGAGAGAGAGAGAGACAAGAGACAGAGAGGAGGGGGAAGGCCCAGAGCAGTCCCCACAGCCACACATCATCAGTTTTTTGACAATGGTTTCATTCCACACAGGTGGATGAGGGACTGCACAAGGCAGGTACCAAACCTGGGGCCTCCTGCTGGGAAGTCCACCCCAGTTCAACATATGGGTCTGCATGGGCCAGGGCTGGGACTCAGTCCACAGACCCCATGGCTGCAAGGCAGGCACTCAACCCGCTGAGCCATCCCAGCATTCCTGCAGTATAACTTTTTAAATTTGTTCATTTAATACTCCCTCCCTCTGTGTTTTTGTATTATATTTAAAGACTGTCCCTTGAAGAGGATATAGTTGAATATTGCCTTTTTATCCTGTCTGACTACTTCTGCCTTTTATTGTGGTGTTTAGTATATTTACATTTATTGTATTTATTCTTATGCTTAGGAATAATTTTACTGTGTCCATTAGTTTTCTATTTGTCACATGTATTTTCCCCCCTCTGTTGTTTTCCTGCTTTCACTGAGGTTTATCAAATTTTAATTTTCTTGTTATCATCTGTTTATTGGCTTTTTTATTATAATTTTCTAATTTTTGTCTAGTGGCTGCTCTAGGGATTGTATTAATAATATTCATCCTTGACACAGTCTAATTATGGTTAATATTATATCACTACACATACAATGTAAAAACCATGTAAAACCATATAAAATTATATTTCTGCTTCTGTTGTTTGTGCTATTGTATATTTTAGTTCTATAAACATTAAATATTCCACCATACAGTATTGTTAATTTTGCTTTAAATGAACAGGTGCCCTTACAAAGAAAGTAATAGGGGGAAATAGAAAGTATTTTATATATACCTATACAATGAAAATTTCCATTTCTCTTTATATCTTCCTATAAATCTGATTTCCCATCTGGTATTATTCTCTTCAGCCTGAAGAACTTCAACCTTTCTCATGATGGCATGGTCTGCTAGTGACCAATGTCTTCCAGTTTTGTCGATCTGAGAAGTCTCTATTTTTTTTTCACTTTTTTTAGATTTTCTTATTGACAAGTTTATTGATACGTGCATGAAAGTCCTTCTTTAAACTGTGTAGTTTGATGTTTTGATCAAAATATATAGTCCTGTATCCACCGCAGCATCTAGACATAAAACATTCTTTATCCTGAAGAGTTTTCTCATGTGTCTTTGAAGTCAGTCCTCCTTTCCCTCCCTAGACCCTGACAGCTGACCTATTTTCTGTCCCTAAAGGTTTTCTTATTCCACAATATGTAAATGAAATCTTATAGTATATAAGATTTGTGTCTGCCTCCTATCTCCTAGCATATTTTTTAGTTCATCCTTGTATAGCGTATAGCAGTAGTTTATTTACCTGTGCTGTTGAATAGTATACCATTCTATGGATTTACTACAATTTGTTTATCCATGTATTACTTGTGGATATTTGAGTTGTTTCTGGTTTTTGGCTATTCTGAAAAAAAGGCTGCCATAAACATTTGCATATTAATTGTATGCAATATTTACATTTATCTTGTTAAAGATCTAGGAGTGAATTTACTAAGTCACATGGGAAGGTATGTTTAACTCTATAAGAGGCTGCCAAAACTTTGTGAAATATATAAAACATTTTCAATTTCCATAAGCAGTTATGAGGGTTCAAATTCCCAAGAGAACAAGTCTAGTTGGTATGGATTTCTGACATATGTGCACACGTTGGTCAGGAGAGATTAGAATTCTCTTTTTAATAGTCCCACAAAGTTAAAATTAATGAACATTGTAATTTTCCACGTGAAAATGAGATCCTATCAGTAGAAGAATGACTGCTCAGGAGATGAAAATTGTGATGTTTTCTGCAACATAAATCACTGAGAAATGCTGCAGAAGTTTGGAAAGATTGTTGGGCCACTGGATTGAACCTTAATACTACTCCTGGCCTTGCAAGTTGTCATTTGCATGACCTTCTAGAGTACATTTGACTTCTCTATGTAACGTTTCTCTCACTTGTAATACTAGAGTAATAGAATGAATAATCTTGATGATATCACTGCCATTTTGAGCTATATGATTAATCCGAGCCATTGAATATCAAACATGTATTGAATGAACAAATTAAAAAAAAATTATTTTTTATTCTATTTTCACATTTCTTGTGTATTATTACTTATATATTTGATAAAGAACTGTTCCCCCTGTTAGTTTTAAATATATTTTTATTTATTTATTTTTATTTTTGACAGAGAGAGAGAGAGAGAGATACAGAGACAGAGACAGGGAGAGAACTAAACTCGGGGAGCTCCCAGTTCAGCATATGGTTCCACATGGGCCGGGCCGGGATTTGATCCCCGGTCCCCGGCGCTGCAAAGTGAGTGCTTAACCCACTGAGCCATCCCGGCTCCTCCCCCTGTTAGTTTTAATAATGTTTAAAGGTATTAAAAAGCTTTAGGGTTAGAAACATGCTGGTGTGTGTGGGGTATGTGTGTATGTGTGTATGTGTGTGTGTACATACTTGAAAATAATTGGAGAACAATTTACATAGACTGGATTAGTAGCTATAGTGCCAATCCAGCATTTATAAGATACTATTAACAGAACTTATATTTTTGAAGCGTAAATGAAAGCTGCTCTATGCCAAGTTTAATTCAGTCAGGCAACCCTGATTTTTGTTTGCTTGATTTCCAAAATAGTACTGGCTACACATGTTATAGGAATCTCATGATAATCGAGCAATTGTTGTTTTATAAGCCTTTGAAATTTGTATGCCATCCTATAAAAATCACTTTGTAGAAAGCGAAACATTTTTTTTTCAGGGGAAAATATTCCTGTTAATTAGTCACATTTCCCCATAGTCATTAATTGCTAAGGGCAATAATAATAAATAGAAGCCAACATTCAACATTTGTAAAAGTGTAGTGAATAGTACTCCATTTTAATGAACTGGACATTAGTAAAAGCTGTATTACAAAAATAAAAAATCTAAATGAATTAAAGAAGATGTGTGATTCGTGTGTCTGTTCTCTCTGTCCTGTCCTATCAGATCAGAGCATTTCTAGTCTTTTCCAATCAAATGTGAATTGCTGGAACAGTGTTTCTTTTCACCAGGATATTTTAATTTTAAATCTAGCTGACATTGGTGAAATAAAAATTTATGATACTATTTTCGAAACAATAGCAACTAGTAAGTTTTTTTTAAGGTACAAGAGACAGTGATAAGCAGAGTGAAGGAATCTAATCATTGCCCCGATAGTATTACACTAACCCTATTTCTAGGTTAACTTAAAGATGAATGTATCTTTATCATATTTGTGTATGTATTCATTAGGACTTTTTCTTTCTTCCATGATAGTGAGAGAAACAAAACAAACTAACTAAAGCTAGCTTGAAATTAGAAGAAAATTCATCAGCTAAGAAAACTTGGAAATTTAAAATTGTGAAATGGCTTTAGACCTGGTCCCTAAAATCATATTTTTAGGACACTGTCTCACATGTCTTAGCATTACTTTTCTTCACGTGATTCCATTCTTGGACACCATTTCTTGAAGAAAAAGAGAGAGGGAGGGGGGAGGGAGGGAGGGAAAAAGAGACTGAGACAGAGACAGAGAGAGAGGGAGAGAGAGAGAAGTTATAGGTACATTAGTTGAGTTCACCTGAGTCATTTGCTGCTCCCTTTTTCAGGGTTGGATTCAGCCCCTGCATAATCATAGGTACTGTATAAAAGCTGAGAATAGTCCAAGTTTATGTCACCATGGAGCTTACTTATGTCCTTGCCAGGGATTGGGGAATACAAAGCTCTTGGTTAATAATGGAAATTTCTTATAGCTGGATTACAGTTGATATATTTTCTTAGTTTTAGGTGAGTTTTCAGATATTTCACAGTAGCCATCTTATTGCTAATTGTAAGTTGTGTATATTTCCACATGTATTTCTTTTTTCAATTGGAGTGGATCTTTGATGTGTTTATCTACTGTGATTATGTTTTCCTCTCCAGAGCTGTTATCACTGAGGATGTTTTTATAGTTCCTGATACCTATAATTGAGAAATGCAATTCTTTTATAAAGACAGGAAAGTTATTAAACAACCTCTAGCTTATATGAGTCATACTTCAAATCAAAGAAGATTATCCTGTTATGTATCTAAGAGATATGAATTAATAAAAAGTTAATGAAATTTCAGGTGGACTTATCACTGTGCAAACTACTCCAGAGAGTCTAGTTAATCATTTTGGGGAACTAAATTAACATTAACATATCTCTGTTATGAATTCTAAAAAAAAATAATATTATAACTTGAATGAGGAAATTAAACTTTTAGAAGTGCATACTGTATTTCCCAATAGTTGTTCAAGGACTTTGATACAGTTTTCTCATTTCCACATAAAAGACTTTCTTTAAGTTCAGGGCCATCTCAATGATGTTGACCTATACCCTCAATTCACTACTGAGACCTACTTTGAAAGTCTGCATATGATGTGCATATTCTGATACCTGGCAAGTGGTAAATTATCATGATTATCTTAACTGATCCTGATTAGTCTTCCCACACTGGAAATCTAAAGATAAATCAGGACCAGAATTAAAATAACAGGGGGTGGGGATTGTGCTCTTATTTATTATGAATGGTAAGCAGGCCTATGCATATTTACGAGTATGTTTGGGGTGTTTTCCTTCCTTTCATTTACCTATTAAACTGCTATTCCCTATTTCAGGGCCCTGCTTGAATTCTACCTTTTTTTCTGTAACTACCAAGTAGTTTTATTTTTTTTTCCCTCTATGTTTCAAAGCTGTTTCATTCACAATGATTATTATGGGTTTACTCTTTAAGACATTGAGTTTATAAACTCAGTGCCTTTAAGGGACATGTAGTAGATTAGACAGGAGCAGTATGTATGCAAATTCAATAAAGTATGTTTGTTGCCATAAAGATATTTGCTAGGTACAGTAAGGAATCATATCAAACATAGTGTTTTAATGTATTAAAAGTTTTTTTAAATATGAAATCTCTGCTTAATGAGAAAAAAGTGAGTTTGGTTTGTCTCCATTTGATGATTTAAAAACTGAAGTTATTGAGAAATCAGGTAACGTGTCCATCATCAGTCTGGCAAAGGGCTTTTGAATACACTACTATTTCTACTGCATTTGCCTAACTCTCCTACCAAATTGCAACCTTCTCAATGTCGGTTTTGTATTTACAGCAATTAGCATTGCGCTTGATGTGGAGTAAACACTCAATAAATGTTTAATTAAAAGATTTATGATTTCCTTTCATATATATTTTTATTAAATTCATTGGGGGTGACATTATATAGTAAAATACATAGGTTCCAGGTGTACAAGTCTACATCACATCATCTATGTGGTGTGTGTGTGCTCACCACCCAGAGTCAGTTCTCTTTCCATACCGTATATTTGATGCCCCCTCCCTCCTCTCCTCTCCTCTCCTCTCCTCTTCCCTCCTCTCCCCTCCTCTCCTCTCCCCCTTAACCTCTGGTAACCACTAAACTGTTGTCTATGTCCATAATTTTTTTCCCTACTTTTATTGTTCATTTATTCTGTTCTCTAGATGTCACATATACGTGAGATAATCATTGTTTGTCTTTCTCAGTCTGATTTTTTTCACTTAGCATGATAGCTTCTAGTTTCATCCATGTTGTTGCAAAAGGTAAAACTTTAGTCTTCTTTACGGCCACATAATATGCTATTGTTTAAATGTACCACAGCTTCTTTATCCAATTGTTTATTGATGGACATTTAGGTTGTTTTCATATCTTGGCTATTGTGAATAACACTGCAAGGAACATAGAATTGCACAAATTTTTTCAAATTAGTGTTTTGGATTTCTTTGGATAAATACCCAGGAATGGAATTGCTAGATCATAAAGTAACTCCATTTAAAAATTTTTGATATATGTATTTTCAAGCTGTGTTTAAGCTGTCTCTGTTCACTTTGGCAATATTGAGGATAAGCCCAGTGCTATAGACCCAGTTATACAATATTGACCCAGATGAACTATTAATATACGGAAACTCGAGTTCTTACAATGTGGGCCTAGTATGAGCATCAGCAGAGACAAATACCAGCTCGTGTTACATTTAAAAATAATTACTTTTTATAGTAGTGTATGTCTTGGAAAGCTGCGTTTTGAAAGCCAATGGTTATTACATAGATCTTAACAGCAACAAAATTATCAGCCAATGATTGGTCTTATTAGGGTGTGCACTTTTTGTTTTAAATAACCTAATGTGTTTCAAACATAACATTACTTCAGATCATTAAAAGATTCAAGTCTCCCTAGAACATCTAAAATCATTTCAGCAATGAAATGCCATGGTGAAGACTCCCAATTATTGAAGCAAAATTAAAATTTGAGCATAGGCTTAGCTTGTGAATATAAAACTGTTGGGTTTTCCTCACTTGATTCTGGGCAACTGTGACCTGTTTGGAGCTCTTGCCAAATAATTAAAGTTTTGGATTGCCCTGCAGTTTACCAACTTGTTGGATTAAAAGCACAAATAGAAAACTGAGTTCAAATTTGAATCTGCCAATATTCTGTGTGGTATTGAAACCTACATGTCTTCTTTGTACCAATTTTTTTCATCCAGGGAATGGATGTTAATGTGATTATGTATCTTTCCCACCATAGGTGCCAGTAGAAATGACTGAAAAGTACTTAGGATTATAATATTGTACACTTGTAACAAAGAAATCAAGAGAGATATTATTCTGTAACTCTTAGAAACCTGTCCTAGAAGAGTATCTTTGACATACATACACGTAGACACGAACTTCAGTTCTGTGTTTCTGTCCTTTTGAATCTTCATAGAATTCCATTGACATTATAGAAATATAGCACTTCATGTTACTTATATTTCTAGAAACAATTGGAGTGTTTTCCTTGTTTTAGCTCTTGGCAGTGGATTAAATGAACTAATCTAGTATGCTTGGCAAAATTTCTTTGAGTCAGGTTTTCCTTTTTGGCAGCTACCTCTAAACATAGTTTAAAAAAATTGTTTCTAAGAATTTTAAGTTACTCATATTTTGTTGGTCAGAACTTTTGTACCATGTTATTTTTTGATTCTGTCCCAAACCAATGATCTTATAAAACAACAAACTGAATTAAAACACACGTCAAATAGTATGTTACTTTGAACTTCTCAAAGAAATGAAGTAACTGGAAATTGTGTATTTTGGAAATAATTGCTAATTGAACTAACTTGGTACACAACAAATTTATTTGAGTGCTTTGCATTTTGTGAAACATCAAACCCACTTTGAATTTCCCAGCCATTGGCGGTTCTTTGTGACTTGCATTAGAATTCCCAGTGTGAGCCTCAAAGATTCATGTTGTCTTCACTCTCATTAATGTGGCCTCACCCCGTGATTCTGGATTGAAGCAGAGAGTTTGCTCTTTGTTTTTGTTTTTGTTTTAGCTTATGTCCTCTGCCCTGTCTTTTGCAGTCTCATGGGAAATTACCAGTCTTTCTTTGTTATTCGTGTTATGATTTTCTTGCCCTGACTTCAGAGGAATTGGTCAAAACTAGAAGAGGATTGTGCTAATTTTCTTTTCTCATCTCTTTATTTTTAAAATCTGGGAGAAGAGACGAGAACTTTGAACTGATCTTGAAAGTATAATTTAATCATTAGAGCAGGCATGTCTAACCTGCGGGTCAGGACAACTT
The DNA here is from genome assembly GCA_004027555.1 of Craseonycteris thonglongyai. NCBI lineage: Eukaryota > Metazoa > Chordata > Mammalia > Chiroptera > Craseonycteridae > Craseonycteris > Craseonycteris thonglongyai. Next base: position 37,305 of record PVKE010003815.1, read on the forward strand.
TGAATGAGGCCCAACAGAAGTTCTTAGAAGAGTATGACTCTTTGTGACCTTCTTTTTTTTTTCTTAGTGCATCGGCTATCGTTAGTGTTAGTGTATTTTACGTGTGGCCCAAGACAATTCTTCTTCTTCCATTATGGCCCAGGGAAGTCAAAGGTTGGACACCCCTTACGTTAGAGAAAATTATAAATAGGATCTGATTTTTTTCTGTGGCGATGGCACAGTGTGGTGTCAGGGCAGCTGCAGGGCAAGCACTTCTGCTGCCATTTCTTTAGCTGCCTGAGGAGGTTAGCCAGGAGGTTAGTTTCAGTGGGGAACAGGATCTCTGGGGGAGGGAGGTGTCCACAGACTGGAAGCGTTCTTCTGGAACCCTCATTGCTGTGAATTTAATTATATATATATTTTATCCCCATCACCTGGAGACCAAAAGAAAGCAGCTCTCATTCCAAGCTCTTGATGCCTCTATTGCTTTTTTTATTTTTTTCATCTTTCCATCCCAGGGGTCCAATGCTGTCCTTTAAGTCCTTGGTCCTTTCTTCTTCCACAGGGAGCACATTTCACACTGAAAGCTGTATTGGCTTCTAGTAAATCCTATGTAGTTGTTCTATTATAGTTAATTAGATACAGGCATGAAATGCTTAGCAATCTTGAATACTGGCCTTAGACTTACCCTTTTTCCAGCTCTTAAGTTTTGGAAAGAGAAGATTTCATTTTCAGACTTAGGTACCCCCTGTTCTTTTTTTTTTTTTTAAAGATTTGCTTTTATTGGTATCCCCTGTTCGATGAGATAAAAACTACCATCCTGCTGAGAGCAGCCACACAATCTGCTGTCAGTGCATTTTCTGACGAGCCTTTTACTACTCAGCCTTCACGCCAACCAATAGCTTTGAGGTTCTTTCCCCTTCCGTCTGATCTTCCTGTTTTCTATTTATTTATTGCCTCCTGTGCTTGGTTTTTATCATTTCCCTGGTGGGCTGTTTCTATAGCCTTCCATTTCCAGTGAGCTCATTCTACCTTTTTTCTTCTTTTCTTTTTCAAAACCCACAGTTCCATTAAAAAAGCTTTTAGTTCTTTTGATTTAAGTCTTTGCAGCCTTCAATGCCCAGGTCGTTTAAACCACCTGTAACTTGAGCATGTTAAAAGCGAACACTGGTTTTACCTGTCCTGTATTACTTTTTATCGTTTCATTTTATCATGTCTAACTTTGATCCATCCCTTAAGCCACCATCTCCTTTTCAGAGAGAAAGAAATATATTTTTGTAAAAATAAGCAGCAGACACTGAGAGGAAAACAAGAGAGAAAAAGCAAACAAACAAAATAAAACAAACAAACAAACAAAACACCTCTGGACCAATAAAAGATACTGCAGTTAAGAAGGTGATCATTCTATATTTATCATGTATTTTCTCCGTGTGAATTTGTTTCACTTGTAAGAAGGCTCATTGTTTCTAGAAAGCATGGTATAAAAGCACAGTCTCCCTCTAAAGTGAAATGTGTTGAAACGCCTATCCTTAATTGAACAGGAAGATCCCAGTCTCTTATGAGCTCAGGACCAACCTATTTTAGGGTCCAAAAAGTGTTTGTAAGGTCAGGCCACTTCTAATTAGAATTGACACTCCAATAAATATTAACCTGATGTCTTAGCCAGAAAGTGTTTACAGTGACCCAAAGGTGCTCGTAAACCTAGTTTTGCCTGTTGAATTCTTATTAACTGATGGCTGTAACAGGTCCCCAACTATTGATATTTGCTTTCAAATGGGGCTTGTCCTAAAATGCCAAAAAAAAAAAAAAAGTTTGTATCTGTCTGAAACAGTAACCAGTGCCTCCGGATTCTGTGAACTAGAGTTCACAATTGATAAATAAGCAATCAAGTTGATGGAAATCATTCAACACAATTATAGAAGTTTAATTTTTTATAAATCATGCTCTACTGCTAATAGCTGGCTTTTTTGACAAAGTGAGTACATGGCCTTGAACTCTGGAGCCATCCGGGGACAGACACTCATACAGGACTGACAACCCTACCCTCTGCATTTGGATCCTGTGGAAGCTCAGACCCAGTGCTCTGCAGCTGACCCGTCAGCTTCTTGCAGCTGAGACAGTGCTGGGCCAAGAAATGGCCTCTCAGTTGGTTACACTTGACTTAAGAGTTGTTCTGGTGTGTGCCTGCTCTGTGTATTTGCACATTCATTTACATATAAAAGAACAAGCAGTTAATCATATTAAAGAAGGAAGCTGGTGAGTGTATGTTTGATTTCTGATTTTTAAGTATTTGTTTTCCTATCCAGATGTCAAAATAATATATCTTCACTGACAAAATATATGGTGTGTGCAGAAATTGTCTATAGTACTGTATACCAGGGCTGTCTGCAAAGTATCCAGCCATGTAACTGTTCTCATTATATTGACAATGGCTGGATTTTTTCCAGACAGCCCTCCTATATCAGCACCTATGTATTCCTTTAGTGATAGGGTTTTAAAATGGGGGTTTATAATATATATTCAGTTTTATGTACTGTTTCTAACTGACAGAATTGAAAAATTTTCTCATCCTAAAATGTTATTCCAAAATCTGATTTTAATATGTCCATTCTTAATTCTACATTTAAGTGAAAGTGAGTGAACCCAAAAGTAGCGATAGTGTTTAGCAATTTATAGAGTATACGAAGCTTGTGAAATGCTGCGTGGAAGCTCTCCTGCTTATTCTATTTTAGTCTTTCTCATATTTTAAAGTTTCCTTTTGTAATCTTTCTTAGATCTTTTCTGCATGACCTTTTAATGTTTTTATTTCCCTTGTTGTATCCTTTCTCTTTTTCTCTCTCCAGTCTAAAATTAATTATGGAAATGTGCAAGCCAGAAATGTAAATAAAAAAAATGTATATAATATCTATGTTGGCCAAGAGCATGGGCTTTATAGTCATACATGGTGGATCTGAATCTTAGCTCTAACATTTAGCAGTTCAGTGGATATTGTGGGCTAGGTAACTAATCATTTAGATTCATTTTCATCATTTCTAAAATGGGCAGGATAATATTTCCTAGAAGAATTACGTGCCCAATAAGCATTAGATACTGTTATTATTTTTCATCATTATATATTATTATTTTATTATAATATAACATTATTGTATTGAGCAAATACTTTTTTTCTGTGTGATAGAAAATACCATCCTATTTTCTCAGTTTTCTTCTGGGAATATAGTTTATTATATATGTAATGCAAGGCTTGGGCCTGGAGTTTGAGGAAATTCCAAAGAAATTGAAGTAGACTCTGCTTCTCAAAATCTTGCTCAGAGATTGAGGATATAAGGCATAGAGATATCAAATCTGTATAACTTAAAAAATTGAGAAATAGAGCTATGAAGAAATATCCAAAATAAAACAATACTGTATGAATGGGTAGAGAAGAGAGTGCAATGCAACTCTATCCTGTACTTAGATTTATCCCAGGAAATTTGTCAGCAGAAAGGATTGTTTTCTTGCTGTTGGTAATAGTTCTCTAGTTACCTGCTTAACTGTATCGAGCCCTATGCAGCATCACTGATAGATCTAGTTCCTGATTCGTTTAACCTTATTCAATTTGGTGTCCTACAGCCTATTAAATATTTTTAAACTGAAAGGTGGGGCCCCGCCTGTGGGTTAGATTTCATTATTATGTTTTTCCTTTAGGATGGATTTGAATAAGACCTATACCCACCTAAGGCGTTAGTTTCTTTAGAGGCTTCTGTAGGACTAAGTAAAAGACATCTTTGCTGACCCATTTGATATTGAAAATTGTTACACTATATATTATACTCAATATCACTTATCAAGGTTTTGATTATAATAAAACTTCCAAGGATCTATGAATTAATTTTTTTTCATTTTGGGATTAAAAGATTTTGCTTCCAAATCTTATGCTTTATTGGAAAGGAAATGTGCAAAGACATTGAATTCTCCCCTTTTATAAAGCATTCCTTACGATTTGGGGGTCTTTGCCATTTTAAATAGACTTTAGGAAATAAGTTTGTATAAAAGTTATTAGAAGTTCCATTTGGCATAGAGTAGCCTATAGATTTTCAAATTTACTAGCATCTTACTTAAAAGTATATTTACTTTTTATGACTTGTTTAACTGATAAGAATTTATGTAGATTAATGCTAGGGTGTTTCATAAGGGTAAATAAATGGCGGTCACACTTATAGTGATTTGGCTCTCCTGTTGAAATTGTGACAGCCAGATTTATAAAACATTAGTCATAATCCTATCTATCATAAGAATTGTCTTTGTGATCCAGAAATTGTGATATTAAATCCATCAGACAAAAGGAGGTATTAATATTTATTGGAAGTATGATTTGAAAATAAAATTTGAATAAAATCTACCGTCTTTATTTTTATTTATTTATTTATTTATTTATTTATTTATTTATTTATTTATTTATTTTTGATAGAGAGAGAGAGAAAGAGAGAGATACAGAGACAGAGAGAGAACTGAACTGGGGGAGCTCCCAGTTCAGCATATGGTTCCGCACGGGCCGGGGCCGGGATTCGATCCTCAGTCCCCGGTTCTGCAAAGTGAGCGCTTAACCCACTGAGCCATCCCGGCTTCCCCTACCCTGTCTTTATTATGCCATTGGAAATGACATCTTCAGTTGATATGTAGTTGGTATACAGTGGAATCGAATATTAAGTAAAAATGTACAATTTAAGGTATTAAAATTAACTCTGAAACTTTGAGGTTTATGTCCATTTTGTACTGTATATGCATCCTATTTGTGTTATATTTTTGAATATAAATGTCCAATATTTTTTAAATGTTCAAAACAACAAATATGTATGTATGTGTACATACACATTTGCAAATATGTAACATTATTAAAATATAATTTTAAAAATTCATAGATGATAAAATACAATTTTCACCCAAAAAGAAATAGGGTCTTTCAATTACTATGATATAGATGTTAGTGAAACTAAATCTACCATTACCAAGTATACTATTTTTAGATTAAATTATTAAAAAACATTGATGATTTTGAAGTAAAGCCATTTTTTTCAATGTTTTGTTACAATACTGCAGGGTGTGTCATTAACTAAATAGGCACATGAAGACTGAGTATCAAAGCTTTGTGGACTCAGCCATTTTTTACTTACAGTGTGTATTTTTTTCTGAATAGTGTGCCATTTTGGTGAGTGAATAAAAAGTCATGATAGTCTTTAATCATTGTTATAGAATGTCACTTATTTACATATAAGATCATGAGGTCTTTATATGATTACACCATAGATACATTATAGGTACTATTTCATACCAACAGTGCAAATTTTCAGAGCTATATAGAGCTGAGACCATTATCAAGATTTGAGGCAAAAGGAAAATTATTGTACTTCACAAATACAATATATCTGAAGATTGTAGTTGCAAGTGCAAAACCTATGACTGTAACTTCAAACCTCTTAGAATTTGTCAAAGTCATAACATGAAATTTAAGCAGTCTTATTTTTCAGTGTTCTTTCCAAGTTTTGTAAATCTTGAGGCCATCAGTATTTTTTTTTTCTAAATAAGAGTTTAAACTTAATATTGTAATAATACCAAATTGGCTTTTTTTTAAATAAATTTTGAACTTCAAGGAATCTCATTGTATTTTCCAGAAAGGAAAAATGAAAATTTATTTTCTTTATGCATTTGGGCATTTGTCCAATCTAGAATGCGTTCATTCATTTAGAGAAGTAGCAGAAGTTATCATGACCTTTAATTTTCCTGCAGTTTTTAGTTATGACATGGAAACTTATAAGCATCTTACCTAACAAGGGAAATCGTTTCTCATAGAAGTTGCCAGAGGTAAAGAATGACAGATGCATATATACTAGGTATCATGAGGAAAATGATACATCACTTTCTGTATCATATGGTGGGATTTTATTTAGTCAATAAAGTGTAGATTGTACATTGTATACATTGTACAAAATGTTTATTTACAAATTTATTGAACCAAAGTCATGTGTACTGTATTTGTGCAAGAGATAAAAAGAATGTATAAGAAATGTTCTTTGTTCTCAACAAACTCATAGTATAATGAAATAGATATTATTAATAAATGGTATAAGTGGCATAGGGTTATGTAGAATATATTGTACAAAAGTAATAATCACCGATTCCTTGTGTTTCTATATTTTTTCCAAAGGATCAAATGGTTTCAATAAAAATACTATATTTTTATCATCATAAGCCTATTTAAGTTTATATATCACTCACACTTTATGAACTAGAAATATAGAATGAAATACAATTATTATTTTGCCCAGGGTTACATACTAACAAGACAAGTTACCAGTGAATGATTCTAAATTTCCAATATCCTCTCATGGATTAAACTCATGGCTAGAGTCCTAGACATTAGACTTTGATATACCTTATTTCAATTAAACTACTTGACTCTTGAACCATGTGGGGGTTGGGGGCACTGACCTCTCTTTCGGTCAAAAATCCACATATAACTGCAGTTGACACTTCAACACATGGATTTGCACTGTGTGGGTCCACTTTTATGCAAAATTTTTTTCAATAAATATACAGTCAGCTCTCTGTATTCCCGGGTTTCACATCCATACATCCAAGCACCTGTAGATCAAAACAGTATTCCCAATCCATGGCTGGGAATCTGTGGATGCAGATGACCAGCTGTATGCATTGTTTTCACTATCTCACCATTTTATATAAGGGATGTGACCATCCTTGAATTTTGGTATCTGCAGGGGGGTCCTGGAACCAACACCCTGCATACACCAAGGGATGACTGTAGCTTTGGGCGAGTCAGAAGTTATATGTGGATTTTTGACTGCACAGGTGTGGGTGTCTCTACTCACTGCATTGTTCAAGGATCAATTGTAGTTTTCATTTTTTTGAGGGACCTGCATACTTTTTCTCTACTGGATGTACCATTTTGTATTACCGTACCACAGATGGTGTAGAAGGGTTCCAGTTTCTGCATGTTGTTGCCAATATCTGTTATTTTGTTTTTGTTTTTGCTAATGACAATCCTACTAAGTATGAAGTGGTATCTCATAGTAATTTTGACTTGTAGTTCTTTAATGATTACTGATGCTAAGTATCTTATCATATACATGGTAGCCATTTGTACATCTTCTTTGGAGAAATATCTATTTATGTTCTTTGCACATTGTAATAGGGCTGTTTATTGAGTTGTAGTTATTTCTTATATATTTTGCATATTAAAGCCCTCAGCAATATATGGTTAGCAAATATTTTCTTCCATTCCATAGGTTGCTTTTTCACTTTGTTGACCGTTACCTTTGCTGTGCAGAATCTTTTTGGTTTGATGTAATTCCACAGGTCTATTTTTGTATTAGTTGCTTTGCTTTTGGCATCATATCCAGGAAATCATTACAGTGTTATATTCAGACCAATGTTTTGAAGCTTTTTCTCTATGTTTTCTCTTAGGAGTTCTATATTTTCAGGTCTTATGTTTAAATTGTTAATCCATTTGGAGTTGATTTTTGTGTATAGATATGCATTTAATTTCATCCTCTTGAAATTTAACATTCAGTTTTTCCATCAGCATTTATTGAAGAGACTACCTGTTTTCCATTTTATAGTCTGGGCACCCTTGTAGAAGAGCATTCGACCAAATGGGTGTTGGTACACTGCTGTGCTGTCTTTTTTTTCGTTGGCCTGCATGTCTGTCTTTATGCCAGGACCACACTCTTGATTGTTGTAGCTTTGTAATATGTTTGAAGTCAGGAGGTGTTAGGACTCCAGCTTTGTTGTGTTGTCTCAAGATTGTTTTGGTCATTTGGAATCCTTTGAGGTTCCATTTTCTGTCTCTTTGTTGATATTCTCATTTTGTTCATGTATCATTTTCCTGAGATCATTAAACATCTTTATAATAGTTTTATTGAATTCTTTGACATATGTTTCATATACCCTTATTGTTTTAGGGTCAGTTTCTGAAAATTATTTTTGTTCCCTTGCCTAAGTCAAGATTTTTTGTTTCGTCAAGTGTCTTGTATGTTTGTGTTGGGATCCACATATTTTGGGGGAAAGGCTACCTCTCCCAGTCTATTTTTTTTTTCCTAAAGATTAATTTTATAGTTTTTGTTTGTTTGATTGTTTGTTTTTTGTTTTTGACAGAGACAGAGAAAAGGGGGAGGGCCCAGAGCAGTCTCTATAATTGTATGTCATCAGTTTTTTGACATAGTTCCATTCCACGTAGGTGGGCTGGGGCCATGCAGGGTGGGAACTGGGCTGGGGTTCTCCTGCATGAGAGGCATACCTCCTCAAGCCAGGGGCTGAACTGGGGGGTGGCAAGAACCAAACTGGGGGCCTTCCATATGGGGAGCACACCCCATTCAGCATATGGGTCCACACGGGCCGGGGTCGGGATTTGATCCTTGGTTTCCAGGGCTGCAAAGCAAGCGCTTAATCCACTGAGCCATCCTGGCTTTCCCTCTCGCAGTCTTTATGGCGGCGTCATACAGGAAAAGATTTACCTATCAGCCCAGCTAGAGATTCTGGGTGTATCTAGGCCTTTCTGTCATCGTATCATCTCTGGGCTTGTTGTGTGTGTAAATTCTCAGAGGAATTTGTCAGATTATTTTTTCAGAAGCTCATGATTTCTTGTTCCCTCTGGCTTCTGTCTTTAGTTCTGAATGTTCAGTACATGCCCTCCTTTGTTCTCAGTGGTTCCTGTGCATCTAGTATGCTGGGTCCCATTAATGCTCCAAGACAGGTGAGACAAAAGCCAGTTCGTCAGGCAGCCCCTGGAAAGCCAGCATACTGAACTCTGACATCTCTACCCAGGGCGAGGCTGGGCGGTTGGGGGCAGGGTTGTGTGTTTTTCTTATTCTGCATTAAGCTGGGTAAAGGAGCAATGGAGAGTGAGTCCTGTGAATTTTCCTACCAGCTTCCATGTGGCTAGCTTTACTTTCAGCTAATTTTACTCAGTGAACTAGGAACCTGTTAACTGGTTCCTGGGTATCTCACAGAAGGAATTGGTCTGTGTGTTGTTGTTCAGTTGGTGTCTCTGGGCAGGGAAGGAAGGTCTGGTGTTTCCTATTTCATAGTCATGTATCAGAACAGCACCCCTGTCTATGTTGCTTAAGATGTTAACCAACAGAAATAGTTGGCACAGCTGTTCTTATTCTTTCAGGTTCATAAACATAAGCTTAGCAGTGTGGTCTGAGTGTGAATTAGAGATCGGGTTGTTTTGCTCTGTTTAATAGAATAAGAGGCCCACAGTGCACATCCAGACCTAGTGGATCCACTGTAAAGTGGGCAGCTGGGGACAGTCATGTAACATTTCTGAAACTATTCTGTCATTTGTGAAATTTGGATAGTATTTAAATGTTTCTTAGGACCTTTGTAAGTACACTGTAATGACATAAAACACTAAACTAATGTTATTTATTTTGTGCAATTACTACAGGACATATCCTGAAGACATGAATGTTAGTTTTTTCCAACCTATTTCATAACAATTGGCATGCTTTGACAATTGCGACTTTCTGCTACTTATAATAAGCATAGCAAAGAAATTCAAGTCTACTGCCAGTTCTGAGCAATTAAAATTTTGTTGTATCTCCATTTTATATTTAGATTAATTCCTTCGTAGATATGAATTTTTCCATACCCACTTCAGATATGCTCAAATCCTAAAATTCAGTAACTTAGGTAGATATTTTACACTTAAACAAGTGCTAGTTATTAGTAAGGAACATGGGTATAACAACATGAAGCATTGAGTCAAACGTAAAGAGAGTAACTTTTATTTACCTACCTTTTCTAAAATGCTAATTCTTGTTATTTATTCTTTATGTTGAAATAAGACATTACATTTAAGATCTGAAATGGTAAAAGATATATGTATCAGCCCACGAACAGCCATTTTTGGAAAGTACTCTCTAGAAATGTAGTAGTTTCTATAGCACATTTTCTCAAGGAATATAAAGCATTCATGACCATTGTCTGATTCATGGGAGGTAAAATACACTTTTATTTAAAATGTGTTTTTATTTTATTGTTTTTGACAGAGAGAGAGAGAGAGATACAGAGACAGAGAGAGAACTGAACTGGGGGCACTCCCCAATTCAGCACATGGGTCCGCACGGGCCGGGGCGGGGATTTGATCCTGGGTCCCCGGAGCTGCAAAGTGAGCGCTTAACCCACTGAGCCCTCCTGGCTTCCCCACATTTTTATTTAAAACCTTAAAGTCCATGGCCAATAGTACGAGGGCTGTCTGGAAAGTGTTCAGCCACGTAACATGAGAAATAGAGGCATTTATGGCTGGATCTTTTCCAACAGCCCTTGTATCATTGTATATATACATATACCACAACTTGTTTATTAATCATCTATTAATGGGCACTTGGGTTGCTTCTACATGTTGGCTATTATAAACAGTGCTACAATAAACATAGGGGTGCGGGTATTTTTTCAAATTATTGTTTTGGATTTCTTTGGATAAATATGCAGGAGTGGAATTGAATTGCTGGGTCATAAGGTTGATTTTTAAGGTCCAAATCATTAGAAACAATAGCTACACCAATTTGCAATCCCACCAACAATGCATGAGGGTTCCCTTTTCTCCACATCCTCATGAACACTTGTTTGATTTATTGGTGATAGCCATCCTGACGGGTGTGAGGTGATATCTCATTGTGGTTTTAATTTGCATTTCTCTGATGATTAGTGACATTGAGCATCTTCTTATGTGTCTGTTGGCCATCTGTGTCTTTGGAGAAATGTCTATTTAGGTCATCTACCCATTTTTTGTGGCAACCTGGATGGACCTAGAGGGTATTATGCTAAGTGAAATAAATCTAAGAAAGACAAATACCATATGATTTCACTTACGTGTGGAATCTAAAGAACAAAATAAATGAACAAAAGAGAAACAGACCCCTAGGTGTAAAGCACACTGATGGTTGTCCGAGGGGAGTCGGGTTGTGGCACTGGATGACAAAGGTACTAGTAGGTAGTTACAAAATAGTCATGGGGATGTAGTGTACAGTACAGAGAATATAGTCAATAATGATGCAACAACCTTGTATAGTGCCATGGGGAATCTAGACTAATTGGGGGTGATCACTGCATAAATCATATAAATGTCTAACTACTAAGCTATACACATGAAACTAATATCAATAATATTGAATGTCAGCTATAACTGGAAAAATATAATAAATAATCAGAAGGGAAAAATGCTACCCTTCCACTCTATTAATGAAAGGAAAACTTTTCGTCAGCTTTTCTGAATCCGGAGAGCCGTGTATCGGCGGAGATGCTACTGCACTGCTCACATTTTCTGTGTGCCAGAAATTCAAGAAGAGCACACTGGGAAGAATGGTACACTGTATCCCCGGTGCCAGGCATAAACTGTGTGCTCTGTGTATTTAAATGGAACCGAAACCCAACTCAGTTTTCTTCTGGACAAATGTCTGTATTGAAAAAAGCAAAGATGAAGCCCACAAACAGTCTTTTCAACATGATGGCCAATTTTGTTCATCCTCTTGTTTTATTGTAAGAGCGGGATTGGTACAGACAGGGAACATGAAAGTGATTTCAGTCGTATTCAGTAGTATTTTTCTACACTGTGTACTGGGCTATGGCTGACACACTTCATTTGACAGAGATTATAACCATCCTTTGTTCCAAAAAATAAAAGATGTGAGACTTCCTGTGATTACTGTACTTGCATCCTTTCAAGAAAAGTACATGCTGGGTCTTTACATGTTAAAGTACTAGGTAGTACAAAAATGTTGTTGAAATGGTATGTGATAGCTTTCAGCATTTTGATTTTTAAACCTTTGCTTCTACAAAGCATTATGCCGGTAATGCTATTTAGAGATAACTTTTGATTACTAAAGGGCTATGAAAACTTTTATTTTATTTTTTTTGAAGGGCAGTTGTTATTATTACACAAAAATTGCAGTAACGGAAAAAATGAAAATATGCTTCTAGAATCTGGGAGACATTTTGTTAAATGTTATTATATGGGTCATTGAGTTTTTTAGAGTCTTTTGAAGAACATCCAGGCTGTTTCCATGCTTTGTTTATATGGGGAAATGGTTTAAGTAAAAGAATGATCTGAACTATTCTTGAATTAAGCCAAATATTTATCTTATGGAATTATTGATAGAAATGTTGTCATGCTCCTTGGAAATCATGCCATGTTTATGGGGATAGCAATTTTCTAGCCAAGACCTTACTCATGAAGTTCAGGTCTTTAACTTTAGACATGATTGCTCTTTTTCTCCTTCTTTACCATGAATATTCAGCATAAGCCTCAATGAGGCGGGGTCCAGATGACTGTGTACAGTTTCTTTCTGAATATGACTGCATATGAGGGCATGGCTATAACTTTTATGTGATCATCTATAGTGAATACATGCAAATTGTGTTGCCTTTCATATTCTTACATAATATTTTTTAAATTTTTAATTCTCAATGAAATATGCATGTGGGGAAGCAGGGATGACTCAGTGGTTAAGTGTTTGCTTTGCAGCCCTGGAGACTGAGGATCAAATCTCAACCCCAGCCCCTGTGAACCCATATTCTGAACTGGGGTGTGCTTTTCATGTGGGAGGCCCCCAGTTCAGATCTCAACCCCCACCCCAGGTTTGGCCCCTGGCTTGAGGGGATGTGCTTCCCATGCGGGAGGCCCCCATCCCAGTTTCTGCCCTGTGCAGTCCCCTCCCACCTGTGTGGAATGAAACCATGCAGAAAAATGATGACGTACAACTATGGAAACTGCTGTAGGCCCTCCCCCTTCTCTCTGTCTCTGTCAAAAACAATAAAATAAATCTTAAAAAAATAAAATAAAATATATATGAAACTGAATATGTACATATATATGAAACAATATTTTATAGAGAATGTGTGTGTGTGTATGTATGTCGTAATACATACGTACAATAGATTTCCCAACTGGTAAACATTTTTGTCAGTTGCTTGCGAGTGCCTGGTGCTTGAGTTCCAGTTAAGGGAGAGTCTATGTACGTTTATCTACCAATCCCCACGAGTGCCCGTTCACTGAGAGTCTACTGTATGTATATGTTCTTCATTCTTCAAGTATTATTTGATTGCTGTCTGCTATGTGCCAAACACTGAGCAGAGTAGTAAGATGCAGCAATGGCAATGACATGGTCTCTGTCCTCTTGTGAGTTTGTGTGAAATACCAAAACATCCTCCCTTCAGCCACCTTTCCTTTACGTAGCCCTGCCTTTCATTGAAATGCTATCAATAAAGTAAATGGAGGAGTAGACCACTCTATCCTTTAACTTTTCGCTTTTGCAGGATTTGTGCCATCTAATTGTTATACTTGCTGCTATCGAACAGTATGAAAATGTTTGGATGTACAAGATAGTGTTGTGCTGAGGGATTGCAATAAGATGTTCCTCAGGAAGGTTGGCAGGCTGCTCAAGCCATGTGGAATCGTTAAACAGCAGATATTTAGCACGTCATGCTATGTGCTCAGCACTCTGTTGGCTGTTGGGAAATCAATGATAAACATAATAGCGTAATCTCTGTCTACTAATGTAAATAAATTTCACATTATGACAAAGGCTGTGATGGGTTTGAATCTTCTGGCTCGTACATCTTCTCCCTGTAGGAAATCTGGGTACAAAGCCAAATTATGACTCTGGTTGCTTAATGATGATGGAACTAGAGGATTAGTGGCTACAACCTGATCAAAAGGGCATCCTGATGCCCTTTTTGTGTCTTTATACAGATTTTTGGATGTATCTTCTTGACAATCTTGGCATTTTATATACATATATCTCTGTTATAATGGCCCGTGATATTCTGATTGTTTCATTTCTGCTTTCTGCAACTCATGTAGTTAGTGCTTTCAATATAGTGATGACCCTTTATCATGTTTAATTCCCAGTGATTGGCCCTTGAAATATACATGATTTTAAGTAATGAATACATTTATCCAGTCATTTATTCTTTGAATATGAAAGTAGAATTGAGTCTTTGTCTCTTTTTGTTCATTATTTTTAAATATGCCAGATAAATTAATACTTTTCTCTATCCATTGCAAGGGGAAAATAACACCTATCTCATTAGCTTATTGTGTTAACTAAGTAAGATCCTGTATATAGTATATTTTAACATTATTTCAGGTATTCACATAAGATCTCAAGTAATGTTAGATATTATTGACCATATTCTCAATCTAGTAAAGGAAAGTTAGGCACATTTCTCTTAAAATTGCTTCTTTCATATATAATACAGGCTTAGATTACATTATAGGTACATGTGTATTTATCTAAGATGCTGTTAAATAAATACTGTTGGCATTGAATTCTTCCTGTCAGTGCTATAGAATTAAGCAACACACTGTGTTTACCACCAGAAGGTGCTAGAGGGAAATGAAACCAGTCCCTGTATGACTGCTTTGTATTAGTTTTTCCTTTTACTCTTGGTGGTTATTCTTCCTCTCTCTAGATAATTTACTCCACTCACTGACAGTTTTCGTATGGTTTCAATCATATCTATGAAGTTTCAGGGTTTTGACCATGAGTGAAAACAAAAGCTGATTTGAATGTGTTACCAGAAAATAATTTTGAAAAGGCTTCTAGAAAGAAAAATTTTATGACTTATTTGAGAATGTAGCAGTCATGTAATTGAAGATAAATATTACATACTTCTACTCAAAAATTCTGGTAAGTCAACTTTATAAAGAAAGCTTATGTTTTATGCTAATTTAAATTTCAGGTCTTTCAAAGGTCAATTTAACTCCTTTCAAAATATGATAGTACTGAAAATGATATTGTGGAATATGTAAAATTCCAGTCTTCCAAATTTTCTAAATTTAAAATATTTTCAGGATTCCATGTGTATTTTGTTCAGATAATTTGTTTTAAAATAGTTTAAGCATCTAGGAGTTGCGGGCATTAAAAACAATCTTCCTTTTCTTTCTTATTAATGAACTACAGCGTACTTTCCAGATTCAAAATTCCTGTGCATATTTTTATGCCTGCTGTAAAGGTATAAGAAGAGTACAAAATAGTGAAAGGATAATCATATTATCTTGTGAACTATTTGTCTTTCAGTGCTAAAAGTCATCATGCTACATGGGCATTTTCTAAAGTCCTTTTGTAATATTAAGATAACTGATGAAATTTATTCAGTCATCATTTTAGAAAGAAAAATCACAAAATTCCTCTAGATAGTTGCCATCTAATTTTCATTCAATATGTGTTTGGGAAAAAATTGTTTGGGTTTGTGAGCCAGATAGTTTCTCCAGATTATTATTATATTTTTTATTTCATGTGTTCAGCAGAAATGTGGCAGTCTTAAGCACAGTATTGCAAACTGTACTAGTAAAATGAAGTGAAGGCAGAAAAGTAAAAGTTGCAGAGAGCTTGCCTGCAAAAACACATACAATTTAAAAATGAAAAAAAAAAAAAAGAGAGAGAGAGACATACAAACTCTCCTATACGCATCTATCTGGTTGTATTAGTTTCCTGTTGCTGTTGTAACAAATTACCACAAACTGATGGATTAAAACCAAAAAGATATTTTTTCTTACAGTTCTGGAGGTCAGAATTCCAAAATGGGTCTCACTGAGATGAAATTAAGAATGGAAGGCTCCCTTCTGTCTGGAGGCTCTGGAGAGAATTCATCTCCTTGCCTTTTTCAGTTTCTAGAGGCTATCGTCCTTCCTTGGCTTGTGTTTCCCTCTGTCTTCAAAACCCTGACAATGGCTGATTGTGTCTCTCCCATTCTGCTTCCCTCTGACTCTGACTCTTCTGCTTCATCCTCTGTATTTACAGGACCCTGGGGACTTCATTTTGGCCCACATTGATAATCTAGAATAATCTTATTTTAAGATCAACTGATCAGTGACCTTAATTCCCCCTTCCATTGTAATATAATATAGTCACAGGTTCCAGAGATTAGAATGTGGGTATGTTTGGGGACATTTTTCTAGCTATCACATCTACGGAGAAAATTTATATTTAGCATTTTCCACCTAGAGTTGGGATTTGCATATTTTCTAACATCACCACTTTCTAGTGTATAAGTTTTCACAGCGACAGAATACTGCATTGATATAATTTACTATAATTTACTCACCTACTCACCTAATGTTGGCCATTTCATTTATTCAAAAAATATTATGTATCAATTATGTGAGAGGTATTCTATAAAGAAATGGGGCTTAAGTCAGAAGTAAGACAAAGCCTCTGCTTTTGGGAAACTCATGTGAAAATGGAAGTAAGGAATTAAAGAATTAGTTAAAATTCTGACTTAGGCATGAAAATGAAGGCAAGAACATTCCTAGTGGGGTAATCAGATATGGTTTCCCTAATAAAGTGACATTTAACCTGGGACTGGGAGGATGGATGAATTTACAATTTAGGAAGTAGGAGGAGTGTTTGAAAGAACAGGAATAGTGATGACACATCATGAGCTGCTTGGCAGTAGGAGGAATTTGAGGAAGTCAGGCAAACTAGTTGGTGGTTGATTGGTGAGGAAAATGGTCTGAGGTAAGGATGAAAGTAAACTGAGTCCAGATTATACAAGACTACATATGCTGGGTTAAAAATATTGGACTTCATGTTGAAAACAAAGTAGTTATTGAGCACTCTTATGCAAAGGAGTAATACAATACAATAAGGTTGCATTTAAAATTATCTCTGTGGCTACAGCACTAGATAGTCATGAATGAAGGGAATGAAGTAAAAGAGGGAAAGGGACACTGTGCTGAGAAATGTCCATAGGTTTGAGGTTTGCTGATGGAGTGATAATGAGGAGAGTGGATAGTGAGGGTGGCAGAAGCCACGGGAAGGTCAATTCCATTTATTAGAACAATGTAAGCAGAGAAAAAGCAGTTGGAATAGGAAGATTGAGTTCAGCTTTGGATAGATGGAGTTTGAGAGGTCTTCGAGTCATAAATGTGGTGGTTCAGGTGGGAGTTTAATAATTTATTCATGGTCTGAGAGCTAAGTCTGAGCTGGAGCTATATCTGTGGGAATCTTTGGTCCAAAGAAAGCAACATTAAGCACAGGACCAGAAAGGAGGAAGAAAAGGGATTGCTTCCTGTTTCATTTCTTAAAAGGAGCAATTATATTATTTACATAAATCTTTCATTATTTTCATGTCATTTAGAAGCAACATTACCAAGTTGAAGGTATAAATATTTCAACATTGAAATGAAGCTTACACAGCATATAGGCACAGAAAATTAGAGGAAGACACTCCAGGGAGAGGGAACGGAGTGACCAAAGGCCTCGGGGCAAGGAGATGCTTATTGTTCAGCATAGTTGGAAGTGCAAATGTGAAGAATTGTAGAGGAACAAAGCTGAACCATTAAGCAGTGGCCAGGTTGTAATTTTTTTTAATCATTATAGGAATAATTTGATTTATTTATACATGGCTAACATTTATTTAGTACTTACTGTGGAGCTGAGACTGTTCTAAGAAGTTCACACTTATTAAATCAACAGCAAATGGAGGAGTTACTGTCTTTACTCTTGTTTTACATCTTAGACAACTAAGGCACAGAGAAGGTAAGTAGCCTGCCCTCCTTATACAGCTAGGGATTCGTGCTGGCACTCAAGTCCGGGAAGTCTGTATTACATAGTGGAAAATTCTGTTGCCCAGCGTTCTCCTAATTACTCTTTTTGGAGGAAGTTGCTTTCCTCTACGTTCTAATGAGGGCTGTCAACCATCTCCATTCCCTGGCTATCAGAGTGGGCAAGGAACCCAAGCTGGCCTTGTCTGAATCTTTCTTTAGGATCTTAAAAATTAAAAATAAAGGAGTACAAATCCCTGCTCCTCTGGTAGCAAAGCTAGTGGAATGTGCCCTCCAGATTACAAGTGTACGATTCCAGCCTGTGGACATAGTGCCATCATAAACCTAACACACCGGGAGAGGCAGAGAAGGGAGCAGTAAGTCTTTGAAGGTATTCCAGTCTCTAACTCATTCCGGTCACATGAGGGCAATGTCTCTTTTAAGCAATTTGATTGTATAAACCAGAAAATGCCTGGTTGTTTGAGTTGGTTACTATAACTTGTGATCAAAACTATTACTATTCAACAGGCAATGTCATAGGTAGAGTTATGCTTAAGAAAGGTCACGCTGCAATACTGGGCTAGCTCAACAGATTGATCATTTAGCTTGAAGCCACGAGATCCAGGGATCGAATCCCAGCCCAGGCCTGTGCAAACCCACATGCTGAACTGTGGTGCAACTGATAACCACCAGGATGGCAGTGAAGGCTGTCACCTCACGTGAGGGAGAGCCCCATTTTGGTTTTGCTCCGTGCAACCCCACATCTACATGTGTGGAATGAAATTATGTCAAAACTGATGATGTGCAACTATGAAGACTGCTCTGGGCCCTCCTCACTTCTCTCTGTCTCTCTCTTGCTTTCTCTCAAGACAGTAAAATAAATCTTAAAAAAAGAACAAAAACATGATAAAAGAAAAGAAAAGGAAAGAAAGCTCACACTTACAATAATGGAAAGTACAAACTGGAGACAGAAAGAATAGAGTTGGACTATTTCTGTAACCCACATAATACTGAATAAGAAGTGGACTAGCACTTAGGATAGAGGTGGGACAATTACATAAAATGCAATAGTTCTGTCACAACTTTTGAATTCTTTTATTACATGACCAAGGATGAGGGAGAAGGAGGAAAAGCCCAGATCTCTAGCTTGAGTAGCAGGTTGGATGGTGGTATTATTTAAATCAATAATAGCTTGTGTGTTGTAGAGGAAACAGTGAGTTCGACTTTGTAAATGATGTCCAGAACATACTTGTATGTTCTTGGAATGTGGAATGTCATTATTGATCTTCCTAAGGAGTTCTAGTGGCAAGAAAGGGATAGAAGCCTGGTTTCGTAATGGAAATGTGAAGGAAAGTCTTCTGCTTAAACACGGAGGATTCAGTCCATGTATTTATTTTTACTTCTCAAATCTGTCTAAAATGTTAGCAAAGAATAAAAACCTACAAAGAAAAGGGGTGGAGGAGGATATGAGTAAGGTCTATGCCATGTTGGAAAGTAAAATGCAGAGGAAACATAGTCAATAGAGTACAGATATCTGAAATATAACTACATGAAGACAGAAGAGCCAACAAGAAGCACAGTTTTATCTTAGGCTCCTTGAATGATTCAAGAATAGAGGTGACATGAATCACTGAAAAGGAAGATGAAAGGTTGTTGAAATTCTGAATGAGGAAGTAATTCCCAGATTCTATCCATAGCAACATGGCAACTCCTTCTCCTTAATCTTGAAATAAAGCAGGAGGTTAACACACTAGTAAAACTGAACCAGAAATAGTATAAACTTCAGGATCTCAGATACAACAGAGGATCTAGAAACAAAGAAATTGAAGATATAGATACTAAATCCAGAAATCACA
The DNA here is from genome assembly GCA_004027555.1 of Craseonycteris thonglongyai. Taxonomy (NCBI): domain Eukaryota; kingdom Metazoa; phylum Chordata; class Mammalia; order Chiroptera; family Craseonycteridae; genus Craseonycteris; species Craseonycteris thonglongyai. The sequence continues at coordinate 56,688 of PVKE010003815.1, forward strand.
AAATCCTTTTCCCAGCAAGCTGCATCCAAACTTTTCTCTCCCTAGGTAAAGGAATGATAGATTTCTTGGTCAAGAAATTGGAGTGGGGTCATAGAAGATGTTTATAAATATTGACATTAGAAGCTTCTCTGTGAAAACATACAGACTCTATCCAGTCACTCTATATAATACCCATGAATCAATAAACTCTGACCACTCATGTAGACCTTCTAATTTACTTTATGTGCCTCACTTTATTATATAGACTGCCAATGATGCCAGGACATTTGAGAAACCCCTTTAATGTGAGACAAAAATCATGGGAGAATAAAATCAGGAAAAATAGCTCAGAAGAAATGAAAATATTGGTAATAGTGTAACAAAAGACATTGGAGAATCATAATAGGAAAGAAAAGATAAGGAAAGTTGCCTAAGAAGGCTAGTATCCTAATTAATATAACCAGTCACTTTTTATTGAGCATCCTTATTTGCTATGATTGTTCTAGATGCTGAAGATATTACAGTGGATAAAATAAAATTCTATGATCAGAAATTCCAATAAAATAGGACTGAGAAACATAAGTAAAAAAAGTAGGAATGAGATAATACTAACCAACCAAACAACAAATGAAAAACTCTTAAAAGTTTTCAGAACACAAGGTGACATTTCAAAAAGGAGCACTAAATATTCTCAAAAGTAGTACTAAAAGCTAAGAGAAAATGGAAGAATGCTTGCAATATGCAGAAGGAAATGATTGCCAATGTGGAATTTGATATTCAACTCATCTCTGAATATATTAGGATTAAAAACCAAAGAAATTTAAATGAAAGATATTTCAGAATGGCCATGGCATTATAATTTCACCACTCATGTTGTCTGTGTCCACTGCATTAAGGGAAGAAATCGATAATGAAGGTTGCATGGAGTAAATCAGGAAAACAGAACAGAGGCAGAGGTAATACCCAGACACCTTAAAGTTGAGACAAGGATGATCTAGGGCAGGCCAGCAGAGCATCCAGTCCTGATTGTTAGAGCAGGAGGGTGGGCTCCAATGAAGGTCTTCAGAGGAAAGAAAGTTGAAATGATGGTGGATCCTATGTGCTTCCCCATTGTGATTTGTAGGAGAGTTAATGGCAGGAACATAGACGCCTGTGCACATTTTTAAAAAGAAGCAATTAATGTCAAGAAAAAGTAAGTTAGTTTAAAAAAGCAAATGCTTTAATGATATATATGACCCAACAGTAAACAAATTTACTTAGTTACTGTAATGTAAGCACTGAATATTTATATTTATCCAAATTGTGAATAGAGAAAGCTCATGGGGAAGCAAAACTAGGCCTAGGAGAGAGAAAAATTCTCATCTTCTGCAGAGGAATTCAAGAGATTGTTGACTTTGAAATAATAGGAAATAGCATATATGTTGTTTGTACGTTTGAGATAAATTTTAGAAGGAGCTAAGAGGGTTAAAATTATTGCCTTCCAGGAATTGAATTTGATGTTAACATGGAGGACTACTGTTTTGTTTTGCTTTTTCATTAAAATATTTCCAGTATTATTTAACTTAAAAAAATTTTGCATGTAATATTTTGAATAAAAGTTGAGAATATATATTAGTAATGAAAACTAGTGATTGGATACTGAGAAGTGGAGATTACAAATACAGAACAATTGTAGCTAGAATTAAACTATAAGTGGTGGAAGGAAAGAAGTGAGGAACTGTTGTTGAACTTCACATTGAGGGGGAAGACAGTTTTAGTGTGAGAGAGGTTTGAATCAATTTATGGGATAAGGGAATGAAACAATTGAGAGGATGAGTTTTTTTAAAAGGCGAAAAAGAAAACTAACCGATGAAGTTCTAAAAATAGTAAATGTGCTTTGAGACCTTTGGAAAGGATTGATATCAACTACAAATTTATGTTCTTCTCTCTCATCAGCCCTAGTGCCTCCTGTTCCCCAAATTCAGTGTGTTCTTTTCAACCCACGTGACCAGTAATGAAGGAGGGCTCTATCCACTAATGAGAATTTCCAGAGAAAGGTTAAGGTGTTGGGTTGCTGAAATGGAAGGAAGAGCAGAGAAGGGGGAATTCAAAAATGAAGTTCACTATTAACTCGACTTGAGGAGAATTTGACTCAACGAGAGATCATTCCTACATACAGAGAAATTTTGAGAGAGGTTCTTCTCACTGTTTCTGAAGGCACCTCCATTGGAAAACAGTGCCAAGCGATAGAATAATCATGATTTTTGTAAAATTCTCCCCAAACTAGATAGAATCCAGTACTATCTGTAGACTTTTATTGCATATAGGTTTGGTAACTACTATCATTTACTGAGAGGTAATTGCTGGCCCTATTTTTATTGCTTCATGTGGATTATCTCATTTAATACGTACCACAACTCTGTGCAGTAAAAATTGCCCCCTCCCCACTTTACAAATAGGAAAAATGAGGCACAGAGTTTAATTTGCAGAAGGTCACCAGGCTAGTGCATGGAGGAGCTGATATTCACATCTGGGTAGCCTGAGGTCTGCACCTGTGTGCTTAGTCATTATCCTATGTCAGCTGTAACTAACTACATTGTAGACAGAGGAATAACAAATACACAGGGCATCAACTCTGAAAGAACAGATTGTAAAAGGGGAATTGAAAGTAATTAAGTAGGGGAAGCCGGGATGGCTCAGTGGGTTAAGCGCTCACTTTGCAGCGCCTGGGACCAGGGATCGAATCCCGGCCCCGGCCCGTGCGGACCCATATGCTGAACTGGGAGCTCCCCCAGTTCAGTTCTCTCTCTGTCTCTGTATATATCTCTCTCTCTCTGTCAAAAATAAAAATAAATAAAAAAATATATATTAAAAAAACATGTAAAAAAAAAAGAAGAAAGTAATTAAGTAGGGCTGCATGTATAATGCACGTAAAAAGGGCGCAGGAGAGTAACTGGTGGAAAAATCTGTAGTTATCAGAGAAACCAGTTCATAAAGTGCCTTGCTGTCATATTGGAGACCTCTGGGCTTTAGCCTGATAGCTAGAAGGAGCCATGCATGCAAGGATTTTAAGGGGGAAAAAACTTGTGATTGGATATGTTTCAGAAAGGGCCCTCTGACATTATAGAAGAATGTTGGAAATATTTGAAGAGGGGATGTAGTGATGAGAACATTTATGAAACTGATATTAACTGAGGCAAAAAGGGGCCAATAGGCACAGAGAGGAGAGGGCAGATATGAGAAACATTAAGAAAGTACATGATCAGGAAGCTTCTAAGGTTCTGCTAATGTTCTGATCTTAGCGTGGGGGTTCATATTGTTATTTCAATATACTACTTTGTATATTTGATACAGTTTACAATAAAAATTTTAAATATAAAAAAAAAAAAAAAGAAAGTACATTTAATCAAATTTATTGGAAGAGGGGAAGAAGGGTATGAGTTTTTCTTCTTCTTCTTCTTTTTTTTAACCTGGGTACTTAGGTAGATGAAGCACCATTCACCTAAATAAGAATACCTGGAAGAATAGCATTTGGGAAATAAGGGGAAAAGAGTTCAGTTTGATAACTCTGTGTGGTCTGGGAAACTTCTCAGTAGAAATGGCCAGTGTCTTGCTGCTTGAGAGAGATAGAGAGAGAGAGAGAGAATGAGAATGAGTGAATAACTGAATGAATGAATATGCGTGACCTTTATATTTTGGTCTGGGTTTCATCTGTATAAATCACCTGTATAAATTGAGAACATATAACAAAATTGAGAACATCATCTGTGATCACTTGACAAACGTAAACTGAATGGTGAAGAGGAATGTGGTCATAATTTGGAGGAAAAAGTCACATTTAAAGAGGAGATTGAAGAGGGGCTGAGTTCTGAGGGAAACCAACAGATAATGGTTACACGTAAACTAAGAATAGTGTAAGAAGAGTGATCAAATTTCACTAAATGACCACTAAATCCTTTGGCAATCAGCAAGCCATTGTTGACTTGGTTTAGATTAGATTCTTTGAAGAAGTTGGGATAAGAGAGCTTGTTTTCAGTTTACAAATAAATGAGAGCTGAAGAAGTGAATCCAATTCCTATGTGGATTAGACATTTCAGAAGCTAGGAGATAAAGTGAGAAAAAAAATAGGGTCCAGAGATTTTTTTTTTTTCTTTTTTAAAGATCAGAGAGGCTCAAGGGAAAAAATAAGAGATCAATTTGAAGACATGAAGGGAAAAATGAATTGTGGAGGAACACTTCAGTGGGAAGAGATACCATCCAGAATATGAAAGGAGCTGTTTGACTTGGAAAAGAGTTGAGGTATCTTTGTCCACTCACGCTGAAAGGGTGAGAGTAAGAACTAGCTGCAGAGAATCTAGCAATTTATCAGCTTGATGAACTTTACTTTTTCACTCCCATCTTCCATGAACCAGTTATTTTTCCTTTCTCTGAATTCCTGTTGTAATTGTGGTATTTTTCACTTGCGTGCTATTTTTTATCTTCATGACAGCCATGAACTTAAAGTCACAGGCCACATCCGTTTGTCCTTTGCATTGCCAGAATCCACATGTATACCAGCCATGTGATAATCTTTAAGGAAAATTTTGCTGATAGCTTGACCTGTACGTGAGAAATATCAGGTATAGAATGAAATTGAGTTGGGTTTTTTTTAAGTATTGGCTGACAACCCATATATAAATTTGAATCACAGAGACTAAGCCTGAGGTTTTCAGTTTATGTATTTGGATGTAATTTTGCAGCCTGAGGAGATGATCTACAACCTGGCCTCAAAGATCCGCCTGCAATAAATTGTAAGATGTGCCTTATTATTTTTTTTTAACCTCCAAATGGAAGGGATGAGTCAGCCTATTTGGGATTTTAAACTGCCAGTTCTAGGGACACTGCACAACCCAAAGCCATTGCCCACAGCAAATTACTATTAAAAATATTCTGCTAGGCAGAATTGCCTAATGTGTCAACCTTGACCAGTTCCTTTAAGTGAAAGGAAACATTAAGAAGCAAGAACAACAGCATTACTAACGGGGGCAGTAGCAAGGTTACTTTCTTCATTTGTCTTTGAAATCTAGTGGTGTTCCTTTTTCTTTTTTTTAATCTGATAACCTTAATGTTTTACAAGACTAGTCAGATATAACTCATTTTACCAAGGACAAGATGAAGTTGAATCAATTTTCTTTCTGTGAAAGTTAATATGTGTATTGATATATAAATGTGTTTAGGCACTTGAATAGTATTATAAGCCTTTCTCTGCACAAATATTGAGTATCAAGAACATATTATTTACATAATTGAAAATATTTATACAACAGGATGAAGAAGAATTTGAAAGCAAAGAAAAAGGGAAATTATACAAAATTTGATGAGGTCTCTTCACATCTTATAACTTAGCAAAAATAAATGCAGAAAACATTTAATAATGAGTGCTAGAAAATTATATTTCTCTCTGAATATAAACACTTTAATTATTCTTAAATAAGATTTGAATTTCAATACAAGGGAGTATATATGAAGAATATTACTAATAAGTGAATTAACAAAGGAGGGTACAGGTCATTGTCACAGGAAGAGGTTGACAGTGGTTAGTTGAGGTTAAATGATATAAAAAGATAAGAGGGAAAACATGTTAAACCTGCCTATAAACAACAGATTCCCTGTAAGGAATCCATTCCCTTTCTTAGAAAGAGAATTAAAGACTTCCTTAGTATTTAGGGTGATGATTTTCTTCTTTATTTTTTCAATATTCCTTTAATTTTCCACATTATTAGATATTGTATAATTATCATCAGAAAAAATGTAATTTGGATGCTGGGATAGCTCAACAGTTGAGCACTTGCCTCACAATCATGAAGTCTGGGGTTTAATTCCTGGCCCCCGGTTCTGTTCCTGCCCCATGTGGCCCCACATCCACCTGTGTGGAATGAAACTATGTCACAACTAATGATGTACAGCTATGAAGACTGCTCTGGGTCTTCCCCCTTTTCTGTCTCTCTGGCTCTATCTATGTCTCTCTCTCACCTTCTCTCAAACAATAAAATATTTTAAAAAAATGTATTTTGATTATGGAAAAACAAATTATAAGAACCCATTTTCTTACATGAGGTTTTACTTTAAAGTTTTCTTTTTTTGTGGTGAATGAAATACGCATCCTTTGATTCTGCTATTATAACTCTAAACAAAAACTTTTATAAAATAAATGAATGTTCATGTGCAATTAATGAGTGCATACCACTACTTAAACTCAAAAATAAAAGTCTTTAAAAAAGTTATTAAACTCATAACAGAACACTTTTTAATACCACCATTCACAGATTTAATTAGTGAGCCTATATCCTTCCCATGTCTACACTTCCATCTGCTACCTGAAGACAGATTCTAAAGCATACTTACCAAGCTTGTTAGCAGTTCAGCTAATTTATGTCTTCTTTCCGTGTATCTGCATTATATTTTGTAAAGACATTCAAAAATATCTATTAATTGTTGACCACTATCATACTCTCTGTATGACATATCAAAGTAAACATGTTTCAGGTCATGTGGGTTAATAAGCTATTTCTTTTAAAAAAAAAACAACCCCAAATAGTCAAGTTTTATTAAAGTAATTTTACCCTAGGGAATGTCAACAGATACATAGATGCATCTCACCAATAGGTATGAAGACACTTTTCAGAGCTAAACGGTTTCATTTCTCTATTGCTACATAATAAATACTCCAACATTTAAGTTTCTTCAGAAAACAGTCATTTGAATAGGTTCAGCAGAGTGTTTCTTCTGCCAGCCTTGAGGGCGGTGACTGAGGTGGTCGCATCCAGCTGACAGGTTCACTAGTGACTGGAGTGAACTGGGCCCGAGACAGCATGGCTTTTCTCTCTTCTGTGTGATCTCAAGGCTGCTTCTCTCCACGCGGTGCCTCTGGAGCGGAATAGACTTCCTACCTGTCAGTCCTGGCCTCCTAAGAATGAGAAGACTTAGGCCTGGATTTGGTTATAGTTACAGTGAAACACAGATTCACGGGGAGAGGATGACACAGAGTTCTGAGTGTGGAAACAGGTGGCTCCTGGGAGGCTACCAATGTCATACTGTTCTAAAGAAGCTAAATTCAAGATGCAGTATGTATTCTCACTGCTCCTAGAGAGCTTCGTAGATCAGCAGAAGCTTGGTTTTTACCCAAGTGTTTGCGTCGACAAATTGTATGGGCTTAGATAGAGAAGTGAAGTGGTCTGGTAGGTCTCTTGGGCTGCTCTGTAAGGCCTATTCAGAAATAGTGGAAATAACTATGTACGGTGCCAGGTGGGCACTAGACTTATGGGGGGATCACTTCGTAAAGTATATAAACGTCTAACTACCATGCTGTTCACCTGAACCTAATATAGTTTTGAAGACCAACTGTGAATGAAAAAACTAAAAAAAGCGCAGAAGCAAAAAAATAAAAGAATTATTGTATTAAAAAAAAATAGTAGTGTGTTAATTGAGGTCAGAAGTGGCTTGAGCCCAAATTTAGGCGTTTATTTTTTTTCTCCTAAAGTTTCCTTTGGACTCCTTTTAACTCTGGAAGAAATTGAGTACAATTTTGTGTGTGGTCACACCATTCACTCAGATGAGAGGCAGAGGGAACATTTTTTTTTTTTTTTAATCTCTTGACTGATGCTTCGTTGCATGAACAAATGTATTGGAACAAGAAAGGGGTCTAGAATGGAGATGAAGGAGGTGAAAACTAAGGAATCATTAGTGTACCAATGATACTTGCGACCTTTGGAGAGATTGAGCTCACTCAGGCTTGCATAGAACAGTGTTCCTTAAAAAGGAGGGAAGTATATCAAATCCACTGGGGATCGTTTGCAAAGTCTACTTTCTAATACTCTGCCCTGCCCCCTCACATCACAGGGATGGGGAAGGAAGCTCGTATACTTTAAAAATATCCCAGGTTTTTCTATGATCTGCCTTCCTCCCATGAAGGATGTAGCTATCGGTCCTATTTGAAAATTCTCCGGGAGATTCTGATGTCCACTCAGGATTAAGAACCACTGAAGGACAGTGAGAAGGGGGAAAGTCTGAACATTTCCTCTAGGGAAACAAAAGTCAAAGGAACTAGGCCAGACCTGATAAAGTTAGCTACAGATGGCAGATACCACGCTAGGATATTACAAATGAAAAGATACGATTTATATATGTCATTTCTGGGAAGGACTCGTAGCCCTTCATTGACCTCTTTATTAGTATAATTTATGTGATGTAAAAATTCAATAGCCACTGTTTTGCTAGAAATATAAGTGTTTCCAGTATTTCACATTGACTTGGTGACTGAATGTGACCATATTCTAGAGTTTCAAACATACCGGTACTTTCCTGTGTTTTTCTAGTTGCTTTTTTTGGTGACAGTTTAATTACCCCCCAACCCCTGCTCAACTCCACAGCTTTTCCTTTGCCAGTTCTCTCTCTTCTCTTCCCTTGACATTCCATCCTACTCTTCTTAATGTGGGCATCCTTTAAGGATATTTTCTGTCTTCAACTTGTTTTTCCTTCTTAGATCCCTTGATGCTTACTTTGTTAGCTTCTTTCTGTTCATCCTGTGGTGGTGAATCTCTCTTGAAATCTCTTGACATCTTAGCTCTAATTGGATTCTGGATGGTAAATCACATTTAAACTGGTAATTATGGAATACTTCCTTGGACTTTTAAAATCACTCCTAACATTCATCTATCTTATCATCTCTTTTTACCACCTTACCTTTTTAAAAAAATATTTATTTTATTGTTTTTGACAGAGAGAGACAGATAAAGAGACACAGAGAGAGACAGACATAGACAGAGAGAAGTCGGAGGGACTAGAGCAGTCTCCATAGTTGCATGTCATTAATTTTACAGTTTCATTCCACATGGGTGGGCACGCAGGTTGGGATCCTAGCAAGGGGCCTCCACGTGGGAGGCGTGCCCCCACCAGCTGGGGACCGGGAGTCGACTGCCCCCCTCCCCCCCAGACACACGGGAAGCACACCCCAGTTCAGCATATGAGTGTGTATGGGCCAGGACCGGGACTTGATCCTGGAACTTTGGGTCTGCAAAGCGAACACTCAACCTGCTGAGCCATCCCAGCTTCCCCTCTTTACCATTTAAAAAAAATATATTTATTTATTTATTTATTTTGACAGAGAGAGAGAGAGATACAGAGACAGAAAGAGAACTGAACTGGGGGAGCTCCCAGTTCAGCATATGGTTCCGCACGGGCTGGGGCCAGGATTCGATCCTCAGTCCTCGGTGCTGCAAAGTGAACGCTTAACCCACTGAGCCATCCTGGCTTCCCTGCCTCTTTACCATTTTTAAAATTTTTATTTTTTATTTTTTTCAAATAGTCTCTCCAATTCTTTTTTTAAAGGTTTTATTTGTATTGTTTTTGACAGAGAGTGAGAGACAAAGACAGAGACAGAGAGAGAGAAGGAGGAGGGCCAAGAGCAGCCTCCATAGTTGTATGTCATCAGTTTTTGACACAGCATCTTTCCACAGGGTTGGGTGGGGGCTGCACATGGCAGGAACCTGGCCGGGACCTCCCACATAGAAGGCTCACCCAGGTGAGAACCAAACTGGGGGCCACACCCTAGTTTAGCATATGGGTCCACATGGGCGGGGACCGGGATTCAATCTTCAGATCCTGGAGCTGCAAGGCGAGCACTTAACCCTCTGAGGAATCCTGGCATCCTCCCCCTCTTTACCTTTTTAATTGACCAGTTAGTTCAGTGAAATTGCCAAGTCATGATGCTTCCTCCTTAACCTCTCAGTACTTTAGTTTCTCATCTGTCAAAGGGAAACAATTGCAGCATCTTCCTCATGGGATAGTTAGAAAGGTTGTAGAAACAATTAGACTTAAAACACTTAGTACAGTGATGGACCCTTAGCCAGTGGTTAGTAAATATTAGTTGTTATTATTTCCTAATGGCACCTCCTCTTAAGTTTATTAACTTTTCTAAAACAATGACCCCAAATTGCACAAATGTGCATGCTCACACAAGCACAATGCACATGCATATCTTGAGTGGTGGTTACTCAGGCATATACATTTGTCAAAGTTTATGTAGCCCTGTACTTAGGATTTATGCATTTTCTAGATGTAAATCATGCCTCAATAAATTACTTGGGAAAAAAAAGTATAATTAGAAGCATAATAGCAGAGTGGTTAAGAGTGTGGGTTCTGGAGCTGGATTTAAGTTTAGACCCTGGCTCTAGCACTAACTAGCTGTGTGATTTGAGGCAAGTATTATTTGGCTTTTGTATCTCAGTTTCGTCATTAGATAGATCTAGATAGAAGTATCTGTCTCACGGAATTGTTGTGAGGACTAAAGGACAGAATTTAAGAGAGTGCTTGGCACATCTTAAAAATCATATAAATATTAGCTATTTTTATATATTTTCTTAAAGACATTACATATTGCTAGGACATGTACCCTTTTCTATATATTATATATCTCATATCATTACCTAGGAGTTATCTTTCTTTAGGCAGAGCATAAAGTTTTATACTTTTTTGTTACCTCTCTGTATGTCCATCATTTAGCATGATGCCACATTTAATAAGAGCAAAATCAACATTCATGCTAGAATGAAAGAAGATACTTTTTGTTGGAAAAACTAATTAAATTGAGTATTCCTAACTAGTAGTGAAAATTGTGTCTTACTGATTTAAACCAAATCCAAATCTCCAAACATAACTATTTCTTTAGCAACAACTTTTAAGATGATATGAAAACAAGTTTATAAGAAGTAAACAAATTTTATTGTAACCTCAACTATTCTATTCAGCCATTCAGATCCCAGAAAATTACAGTAATAATAAATTGGAATAATTTTAGAAGATGGAAAATTCAAATCCACATGGATAATTATCTCTTATAAGTAGAGACTACATATGGTTCTGGAGCTTTAAACATTTAAATCTAAAAAACAAATATCCCAGTGTTTTAAAATGATTCACACAATGATTTTATTATTATAAATTTAAATTTTTATATCAAATTTTAATACAAAGTGTAAAATATAGTTGATTTAACAATCACATACATATGAGTTGGAAGATCCTCAGTGCTTTGAAAGAAAATTCACATCATTATTTTTTCAATTAAATTGATATTATTATATTAGTAATTAACACCATTAAATAGACTCCCCAGACTGTGAAGATACTATGTAACACTGTCAATATCAGGTCAAAAAACATAATACTGGTTGGAGGAAACCTGATTTTGAAAAAAAAAATCTGTAGAAAAGTATGTATGGGGGAGTTATTCTTGTACAAATTAATTTTGAAGCTATGTTAAATAGTTCAGTTTGAAAAAAAAAGAGAATAACAACGGATTAGAACTCATCATTCATTAGTAAAGTTGTTTTTCTATTTAAATAAAGTATTTCATCCATACTATTATAAATCCTATTCTCTGGTTGAGGTTACAATAAAATCAGTTTGCAGTAGGCTACAAGAAGCAAAAGTAGAAGAAATGGGTGAACAATGCTGGGAAGTGAATTAATGGCTCTAAGAAGACAAGTGTCATTTTGTGTTTAGTGATATCCATCTATGGTATAAGCTGGTCTATGCTGAAGTGAACTCCCAAACACTAAATACTTCAGCAAAAACTGGGAGACCCCATGTCAGGGATGTGATGACTGAGGATTCTGCTTCAGAGAAAAGCTCTGAAGGACTTGCAGCCCTTAGCCTCTTAGATAAAAAGAAGTGCATAGAAGTTTGCCAGGTAGATTGTATGTTACCAGATTAAGAGAGTCCAGTAGTAGTAAAAAGATAGTTTGTGGGGAAAGTATTCCTTGATATGTCATTTCTCACCGTGTGTAAAGAATTGAAACTATTTGTTGATTTTAGCAATAACAACAAAATCAAATTGACAAAGATAGTAAAGAAAAAAGGAGAGAGAAAAAACATTTATAAAATTTAATACACTTAGCACTTTTTTACTTATCAACATCAGCTCACCATTGCTTTTTATTGATAAACGTACATATATATGTATTATTAATATATTATGTAATATGTATTGCATTACATAATATGTATTACATCATATAATATGTATTACATCATAGGGCCTCAGGTTGTTGCACTATATATGCATACTCTATTCTATGCATATGTACTTTTAATTTTTTTTTTATATTTACTACAATTAGACTTTTTATTTTAATGAGGGACTTTCAGTAGGGATAGGCAAACCTATTAGGAAATGGTTCAAGTAGCGAAGGTGAGGTGGTAAAAGCCCGGAGCCAGGCAAAGTTGATGAGACGAGTGATGCAGGTTCAGGGATAAAGACTTCAAAGAGACTGGATTTGAAGGGTTGAATGTGGGAGTGGGTGATAGATGACTTCTGTTTAGCTGGTTTTGTTCTCGTTTCCAGTTATATGCCACTGTTTTCTTAGTTAAGACTTCCTACATTTGACTCATTACTCAACCACTTGTGTGCATTTTCAAATTGTTTGAATAGTTGGTTTGCATTACTGAAAATGTCTTTCTCTTCCTTTATATCTGAATTTAAAAAATGTGGCTA
>PVKE010003816.1:0-69176 GCA_004027555.1 Craseonycteris thonglongyai
CTGAAGTCCTTTCGGCGAAGATTTATGAGTGTATAATTTTCAGAATTTGTGTATACTCTGAAATGCCCCCTATCACGGGCTATGAGAAACAGAGAGGGCTTTTCTCGTTATTATAGACGTAACATCGGTTTCAGTGGTTGAATTCAGGAAAGGGTTTTGCACTTATAGTAGGTACAATTGTGTGAGAAATTATTTGCATAGATTGTTCCAAATAGACTGTAATTGGAATCCATAGATTTCATCATCTTGTCTCATTGGAAAGTTCAGGACAATGAATCAAGCATTAAATTAAATGTCACATGATAATTAGTCAGGTACAGTGAGCTTAGAGCCGAGATCTGTCCAACACTCTCTCTCCCTCTCTCTTTTCTTTAGGTAATCAGGACCCAAGCACATGTTTTATGGAGGCTATAAAACACGTGAACATTTCCTTTAGCTATTTTTTAAGGACCGTACAGATATACAAATTTGGCATGTTCAAGCTGGACTCATAGATCATACAGGGCAAGGAAAACTGCACAGCAAATTACAAATGGGGTTCTTTGTAAACATCTTTGCTAATAAAAAACATTTTCATTTGGTAGATGATACCAGAGACAGTCCCGGGAAAATAAGTCATGCGTTTATAAATCGCAATTGCCTCAAAGAAGCGAACTAAGCAATTTTCTGATCACCACTGGAACTGAGCGACCCGTTTTCCCAGCTGAATATTCAAAGGGCTGCTTACCATAATTGGGAGGTACTTGACAGTTTAAGTAGCCCACACTTAGCAGGCTTCAAAAGAGGGACTAAATTATTTGTTGCAAGCCCTTTAGATAAACAAGCGTGAGTGCCACTCAATTGTCTTAAAAAGCCACAGATTATAGGCATTTCTGGGTTGTCCCGAGTGATTTCTGAATTGTGAAAAAAATATTTCCATTTGTATCAGCTTTCTTCTGAACTTCACAAGAGCTGTCTCTCCAGATTAACAAGCTTCCATAAAAACAATCGCAAAACTGTAGACGGGAGACCCAAAGCCCCGGACGGACTGGGTCTCACCCTGTGGTATGTCTGCAACATGCTGGCCTGACAGAGAAGGTCAGTTCCCCTGGTGACAAGGGCTCTGTCCTGGACCATACCTTGGCCAGGTCCCCTTTCTGGACCGGGCCTCGTGCTGCCGAGCCCAGTTTATGGGGAATCACCAACCCCACGTGACGGTGATGGCCAACCATGGGACCTTTTCCCTGACTCCTGACAACTAACCAAGCCCTTCTTAGTCATTTTCCATGAATATATGTCAGATGCAAAACAAGTAATCGATGATGGCTCAGTTTTTAAAACTATATACTTATATAATTTTAATATATATTATAAGGATTTTATATATGCAGGTATATATGTATTAATATATAGACTACACATATGTATATATACACTGAGTAAATTAATAACTATAAACTAACATTACTTACTTTGTAAGTAGCAATTCCCTATCTAAATCTGGAACATAGACTACCCGAAGGAGGGTTTATAATTTTTTTTAAAAGATTTATTTTATTGTTTTTGACAGACAGAGAGAGAGACAGAGAGAAGGGGGAGGACCCAGAGCAGTCTCCATAGTTGTACGTCATCAGTTTTCAACATGGTTTCTTTCCACACAGGTGGGTAAGGGGCCACGTGGGGCAGGAAATAGACTGGGGGCCTCCCACATGGGAGGCACGCCCCCTTGAGCCAGGGGCTGAACTGGAGGGCGAGAACTGAACTGGGGGCCTCACGCGTGGGAAGCACACCCCAGTTCAGCATATGGGTCCACACGGGCTGGGACCGGGTTTTGATCTTTGGTCCCAGGGGCTGCAAAGTGAGCACCTAACTTGCTGAGCCATCCAAGCTTCCCCAGTTTTTTTTTCTTAAGGGACATATTTGTGACACAAACTCCTAGAAACAAGAGGAAAGAAAAAATGCTGAGCATTTCAGAATAATTTCTGTGCCTTTCCGTGGAAGAGAAGGAGACGGAGAAGCGAGGCTGTACTAGTAAGATACACAGTGTGAGGAGCACACGGCAGTCCGTGGTCACCCGCTACATACATGTGCTGACCTCGGAAGATTATGGACAGAGGTGTCAAGGCCTTGATTTCACTAACTGCATAAAACTGTACCCTGTCACTGCGCATGTAGCGTTGAGTGCTCGCGGGACCCTATACGCAGCCTGTTCATGCTGCGATGTGTCCTGGCTCAGCCACTTGGGTTTCGGTCTTAGGAAGTATCCTCAATTCTCCATTCCCTGGGGCTTTCATACCCTCTTTGATAAACTAAGTACTACAAGAGTATGACTTTTTAGGGGCTTTGTGTAGCTCACACGAGTACGTATTTGTAAACTACTAAGACTAGTTAAGCGTGAGTATGTATTAACGGTAAGACATGAAGGTAGCAATGTGTTAACAGGCTGAATGTAGTGCTGCCGGAGGATTTTTAGCCACTGCAGTCAATGGAGTTGGATGTGAGGTTGGGAGGGAAGGGAGAAGGCGGTTAGGAGCCAGCCCCTTGGCCTGCTGCCCAGAAACCTGCTCTCATGTACGTGTGCTTTTCACAACGTTTTTTCTTTCTCTACTTCAGAACAAACGATTCTTTGAAAGATCCATTTTTTTTTAATCCCCCATGCTAGAAAATTGGCAAGTGTGGGGGGCCCCAGCGGCTTCAGATGTCTGAGCCCTACGTGTCCCCTTTGAGAGTGACTTTTAAGCTGAATTTCAGTGAATTGGTTTCATGCACTTGCCCCGTCGCCATTGGCTTGGTGGATTTCCTGGGTTGACGTTTTGAAAGGTTCCAGTGGCAGTCACTCCACTTTTCAGTAGGTAGCACTTGTCATAACATGGGTTTGACCAATATCGAGCTGCCTTGTAGTGAAAAGTCAGAGCCAAAAGTTTATACAACCCTATGCGCAACGGTGACATTTGCGGCGTGATAAACTGCATGAAAATTGTTAGGCTGTGGCCTCCAGGTCTCTGTGCGAAGCCCTCAGCCCATGTGTCAGCTGAAAAGGTTGCAGAGCGTGTGTTCATTTTGATTTCCCGTCTGTGGGTCATTCCATGATCCATCCCCAAGGTCAATTCTACTCACCGATCAACTGCAAGCTTACAGAGGAGGTAAAATGCACCCCTGGGAGCCCACTGCTCAAACAACAAACTGATAGAGCCCTTCAAGTCAGAAAGTGTCTCTGTTCTCAGTACTATGACATCAGAAGCAAAGGGCCTGGGGTTTGGACGCAGGGAGGTTGGCATAACTCTCACTCAGAACCCTGAGACCCATGAGACCTTGTATTGGGTCACTGACACTCGCTGAGCCTGTTTCCTCATCTCCAACAACCAAGAAAATAATAATGCTAACAATACAGTTTCCAAAGGATGCTGTGAGCCATGTCTAACAATAGCTTGCACTTAGTAGGTGCTCATGAAACAGGAAAGAATATTGGCTCCAGCAACCTGGTGGCCCTGCCCTCCCGACTTCACCCACCATGAGTGGCAGCTGCAGAGCCCCTGGGGGCTTCCGATCTCCCTCTGGACCAGACAGGGTCTAATCGTGCTATATGGGGCACAACACTGACCCTTCTCAGGAGCTGAATGCCGCACCCTGTGCAAATGCAGGCATGCGTCTGGGGACATAAGGGTGTGCGACTCCCTCTAGCAAATGTTTGTGCATCTGGGTGCACTTCTCAGTTCTAAAGCACTGTGGGGCATGCTGATGCTTGGGAATCACAGGATCTGCGGGCACGAAGCCGTACCGAGATGGAAGAGAGGTGCCACACGAGGGAGGTGAGTGTATATGTCACTGTGGATTCATCAGTCACTGAGACCCACTCCAGCAACAGAAGACTGCATTCCTTCATGGCTCCGAGTCCCCTCTGTGCTCCCAGACCTGAGGTCCCTCACCCCGGAGCCCCGGTGGGGTTCATGTCAGGCCATCATTGGGGAAGCCCCCGTGCACGACCTGCTGACTTTTATAGACTTTGGTGTTGTCTTTAAAAGCTCATGAAAATTTTATAGTGAGGTGCGTGAAGCACACTCCACACCCCTTTTGAAGAAAAATAGTCCATTTGTTTTAATAATGTATCTGAGAACTGCAGATGACCGTATTACCTGTTAAATGACCTGTGGGTTTTTTTCTTTTAACTTCAATTGTTGAGGAGTTTAATAGGATGGAACAGAAGGTCTTAGAAACATTCAGGAGGTTATTTTACAAATTCCCAGCTGAAGTTGCAGGTGTGACCATTCTATACTTTGGCAATGTGATTTTTTTTTTAAGTATTACAAGACTAGAATGGGTGCATTGGGCTTGCCCCATTGTTTTAATAAACAGTAGGAGGTGCCGGAGTGAGCGAAGCTGGGCTGGCGTGGCTTCAGTGACAGGTGTGTGGGGGCAGTCAGCCATGCCCTGCGGGGAACTCAGGCTGATGGGAGCCTCCCAGGGCAAGGAGCTGAGGAACCGGGTTCTGTGGGTCAGAAAGTGAGGACAACCCCAGAGGCCACATTTCCCAGGGCGGTTCTCCCCCTTGCCTACTCAACACATTTTTTAAAAAAGATTTATTCTATTGTTTGTGACAGAGATGGAGGCAGAGAGAGACAGAGAGAAGGGGGAGGGCCCAGAGCAGTCTCCGTAGTTGTACGTCATCAGTTTTCAACATGGTTTCGTTCCACACAGGTGGGTGGGGGCCGTCCAGGGCGGGGACTTGGCTGGGGGCCTTCCGCATGGGAAGCACTCCCCAGTTCAGCATATGGGTCTGCACGGGCCAGGGCTGGGATTTGATCATTGTTCCCCAGGGCTGCAAAGTGAGCGCATAACCCACTGAGCCATCCCAGCTTCCCTACTCAACACATCTTAATTGCAAGTATTAGGAAGGTTGCTCTCTACTGGCAGTTGGATTTGTTTTCTACCTTAAAAACTCTCAACTTGGGGAAGCCATGTTTGGCATCTGGCTTGAGGGGGCACGCCCTCCCTGGGGACCTCCTGCCCGTGTGGAACAAAACCGTGTCAAAAACGGATGAAATTCAACTATGAAGACTGCTCTGGGCCCTCCCCCTTCTCTCTGTCTCTGTGTCTGTCTTTCTCTGTCAGAAACAATAAAACCTCTCAACTAAAACTATGCACCAGTGTAGCTCGGTCACAATCACTGCAGAGCGGCCCATGGCTTCTCTCTCCCTGCTGTCACCTGCTGACCTCTGACCTACCCCAGACACATCTGGTCTCCAGCCCCAAGGAGCTCGGCCCGTCCCCGGAACCCCAGCTCAGAGGAATGTACGATTTTCATGTATATTTTTGCTTCCAGTAAACAAGACTCTCTTTTCACAGGCAGCAGGTCACTGCCACGTGGTTATCACACTTCCTCCAGCTCCCCTGCACGTATCTGTGACAAGGACAGTCGGATCCAACGGGGAGCAGGGGATCTCAGGGTTGCTCCTGTGACTGCAAACCCACAAGGGCCGTCGGTGACGTGGGAGGTGACGACTTGAGAGTCAGTGGAGGGACAGCGGTCCCTCTGCACTCGTCACTCCCACTACACACAAGCCCAGGGCAGGCAGCGGGGCTCTCGTCTCCAGCACGGGACGTGACAGCACATTCCTGCGTGTGGCAAGATGCCTGAAGAGTGTCGTGATGGCAGGGAGTGACTGAGCTTGGAGCCTCCCTCTCTCCCCCTGCATCTCTCCGTTCTGGGCTTCACCTTCCCTTCTCTGCAGCCCCCTGCACACTCAGAGCTCCAGGCTGACCCGTGGGGCCATTTTCCCCACGGGGCCCCTTGTGCGGGGTCCGGCAACTGGACAGCTGCGTTCTTCACGGGGACGAGCTCGCTTCTTTTGAACGTCATTGTCACGGGCAGGTAAACCCAGCGGTGAAGTTCTCAGGGGGCAGCGTGGGTCCCAGACCGGGTGCTCCAGAGCTCCTGTTCGCCTCCTGTTCTTCTCGGCCCAGGATCCCAGAATGGCCTCCAGACCTGGCCCTCCTGAGCTGGGACCGATGAGCCAGGGACCAGTTTCCACATCTCTAGCTCTACACACCACCGGGCTCGGTACCATGAAACACTCTGGTCTTCTTCCCATCAGCTCGGCTCAGGCCCGATGTGGGGGCAGGTCTAACAATGTGGAGCATGCCCTGAGCTCCATTTCTGGAGAGGTGGCTTTGAACTACAAAAATGGGACGGGTGCTGTTTCTTCTTTCTGCAGAGGACTGAAGGGTGGGGAGGAGCGGTCCTTGTCACTTATCCTCAAAGGCAGGCTGACCCTTCCTCCCAGGTTGCCTGGGACAGTCCCAGTTTATGCCTATTGTCCTGGCATCATTATTAACATTGTCCTCGTTCACTGTGAAGAGGGCCCTGGTTTGGATGACAGGTTATATGAGCACCTATTTCGAGGAGAACTGTGCCATGAGCCACCACCATGAAGGGGTCTTCATCCTCCTCACCATCCCTATGGTCAGACGCGTATTTTTCCAAGCAGAGCCCGTTAGACTTTTGCATACGTGGAGTTGCTCATGAGAGACCGATCCTTGTGCTATTATTTTGGCTGGGGGCCTGTCCTGCCCAAATGGCTGCTCTGTTAAGGCGATGGGGCATCACTCAGAGCCCTTAAAATCTCACTGTGTGTGACCTGGGTAATTGATGCATTTTTACTTGCATGCCCCATTATGGCCACTGAGGGGAGAGTCTCAGTTACAACAACTAGGGCCACTCTTTGCAGGTTTCAGTCTCTCGAGATGGACACGCTTGGAGACCTCACACATGAACTTGTTAAAAAGGCAGTTCTCACATCAAGAGTTTTCAGCTCAATAACACTCATTTCATCTTAGAGAGAGTCTGGGGCCTCAGAGATGCTCGGAACCTCTGGTCCAAAGCTCATAGATGCTGCCTGTACTCAACCAGGACACCAGGGCCAGTCAGGTTATGCCAAGAGGTCTAGTTTCCCTTCATTGTTTTCCAGGGAACCATGTGGTCACCGTCAGGTTAATTTGCCAGATGAGCTACAAAGGAAGGAAGTGGCCTAGCCAGCAAGTAGTAGTTTGAGGAGAAAAGTAGCCACACAAGGTATCACCAGAAGGTCTGTCTTACAAACCAACCAATCACACAAGCAACCATGACCCCAGACCAAAAACCTGAAAAGTGCCATTCAGCATGACAGAGTTGCTCTGCATGGGCCCTGGATTTGCTAGTCCCTCCTATTTCCCCTTGAGTTAGGCCAGGTCAGGTGTAGTTTCCCAGGGCCAGCACAGTCTCCAGCCCCAGGTCATTGGGCCTTAGGGTTTCAGATTTACCGTGTGACGTCCACAGCATCCACTGCAAGGGGGTGAGGACGCATGTCTGCCATTTCCTAGCATCACCCACCAAGTTCTTCTCCCCAGGGACTGACAGCATTAGATGCGATTCTAAGAAATTCGAATTGCATGCATCTACTAAAGTAGAAGAACATTTCCAGATCATTGGGAAACAGTTCTCTGTGCCTTCAGAATTATCATGGCAAGGGCGGTGGAAGGAAGAGGCTGCTAAAAGGTGAGCCAGCCAGCAATGAATACAGCTCTTTAAAATGCAACCCAATTGTATAAGCCAAAAAAAAAAAAAAAAAAAAAAAAAAAAAAAAAAGACTGTGAAATTTGGTGTAAGAAGCATATTGTTATTGAATATTGCAATTAATCATAGGTTTATTTGAGTGGAAACAGGGATGATTAACACTATCTACATAATTTTGTATGTTTTTATTTTCTTGAGGGTTATATATATCATTCCTGGTTCACAGATGAGGACAGTGAGATATTTATTGTTCAAGGTTACATAACTAGCAAAAAAAGGCGCACCAGAGTTTAGTCCCAGGTGTGGCTGACCCCAATCAATGGGCTTTTCCATTCTGACTCATGCACATCTTGGTTCTAAATTAAAGTGACTTCTGAGGATAACAAAATCATTTCTTGTAGGTAATTCTAGCCGACCAGGCTCATGGCACTTTTGGATCATGGTTCTTGAAGGAGGAAGCAGGATATGAACAGAAGGAAACTATACTTGATCTCCATTAAGGATTTCTAATTTGTTTCCAAAGAAAGGAGAAGGAGCATTATCTACACTCAGAGTTTGCCTCCTCCAACGGGGAGTGGCTAGAAGTCACTTCTGGTTGTGGGAGGTAAGAAGCTCCCAGCTCCAGGGACACCTTCCTTGCTATTGGTTCCATACACACAGCCAACAGGCCAGGAAGTGAGGTGGGCTTGTTGTTAGGTCCACTTGTGTCCTCGGGCCCAGGACAGATCCGGGGGTTGGCGGGGAAGCAGCTGCCTCAATCTGCTGGCATGGAGCTAAGACAGATCATAACAACACACTTTCCTGGGTTAATGTTACACAACGATCCTATTTTGAACTAGGAGAGTGAAGAGAAAGGTATTATGACCATCGCCAAAGAAATTGCAGCCAGGAAGTGAAAGATAGCTCGGTTCAGATGAGCAGAGAATTGCAGGCAAGGTACTTAAGTGATGTCAGAACGTGGCAGGGAAATGCCACCAGGCAGGCAGGTGACTGATGCGTTCTACAGATGGTGGTTCTGGACGCAAGAAGGCACGCTCTGAACTGGGCTGGTTCACAAGGATTATGTAAAGGGTGAGTTCAGTCAGCGTGAGTACATCTGAATCCCTGTGTCAGAATCCTAGAACTTCCTGTGGGAGTGTGTGGCTGTGATAAAAAAGAGGGGCTGATTCTTAAGTCTCCCTTGAAGGGGAACAAGTACATTTTAAGATTCTAAAGAGCATAATGTCATACATGTAAACATGAGAAGTAAACTTCTCAATGATTCTCCAAGCACAGAAGTAGCTCCTTCTGTGGCATTCTAAGACTCTGAGCCCCAAATAATGTCTTTCTGAAATCTATATAAACACAGAAAAACAGGCTTCTTTCTGAGAGACCATTTTTGAGAAAACAGTGAAAAACTGAAGACATCTTCTTCAGCTTTAACAAAGGTGTGTGTAGGAACTTCCAAAACCTCCAAGAAACCCTAAAAAGGGTTTTTGGAACTCAGAGAGGCAGCGGATGCAAAGTGTTTGTCTTCAGATTCGAAGTAGAATCTCGTGCTGAAAAGACATACGTATGCCCAGACGTGAACAGTCTTGTGTCACTTACTGACAGGGATGCATTCTGAGAATCGTGCAAACATCACAGAGGCACTTGGACACACGTGAATGGACAGCGTACCACCCACGCACCTAAGCTGTCTGGAGTACCACCGTTCTCCCAGACAGCCCGCCAGTAACCGAAATGCCCTTATTTGGCGCATCACTGTGTGTGAATATATAACTGTACACAGAAGCACATGTATGTGTCCCTCTGTCTCTCAATGGCAAGAGGGAGTAGCGTGTAACAATGATGGTGAGACACTTTCCTGAGAGTTTTGTTTTAGGTATCACCAGACCTAAGCAGGAGAATGCCAGACTTGGATGGCGGAGAGTTCTAGATTCCCCCTTCCTCTTGTCCCTGAATGGAAAGTTTATATACATCAGTCCAAACGGGAATAGCTTTTCACCTCTTTTTAATGCCTCGGGGGCCCAGGTTGGGTGTTGGCAGAGGATGAAAGCTGATTCTTGCGCCAGGTTTTCTACCCTGAGAAGTCAGGATGGAGGTGCTTTGTCACTGAGCATCAGAGCTGATCCAGAAGCCAGGGGAAGCAGGCTGTTCTAGGTCAGATTCCTTGTCTGCTGAGAGGCCAGCGGGGGTTGTGGGGATGAGGGCGAGCACAGTGAAAGGTGAGATGACAGTGGCCTTGTGGACAAGAAGGAACGTACTTTAAGGAACCCGGACAGGTGGGCTGTAATCACATGCTGAAGAGATCCTAGAACAAAAGCACTACTTGTCTTCAAATGCCTAAATTTTGAGGAAATTGGGAATTTTCCCTGGAAGAAAGTTCGGCCAACTCTCGTTTCATCACAAAACTGAACCCAATGCATATCTCAAAGCCCCTGCAATGTGTTTGCTTTCTGCTCTCCAAGGTGGATTCACTTTTTTCACCTTTGTGTGTGGCAGAAATGCACCAGAGGAGCTATAAATATTTACCAGCATCTCTTTAGAAATCGTCCAGAGAGCCCTCCTAGTGAGAACGGGTCCTGAGGGCAATCATTGCATAAAATAAGGCATGTGTGCGAAGGCTGGCTGGGCACGAGGGATGGGGGCCCGGCAGTGAGGGAGGGGCTCACATCAGGGCAGGTCTCTGCCTGGGGCTGACACACCCCCCACCCCAAACCCACTCACAGCTGCTCCTTTAGGCCTTTTCTTTTTCTTTTTAATCCACTTCTAAGTGAAACCGACCTCAGTATTTGAGGGCTGTGAGACTTCTCACTGAGTCTGAAAATAGTTGCTACAAAGATGAAAGAAGAAACCAAGGGAAACTAGTTAGGATAAATGCTCTAATTTTTTTTAAAGGATATATTTTGATTGTTTTTGACAGAGGAGAGAGAGAGAGAGAGAGAGAGAGAGAGAAGGGGGAGGGCCCAGAGCAGTCTCCGTAGTTGCACAGCATTAGTTTTCTACATAGTTTCATTCCACAGGTGGGCGTGGGGCTGTGCAGGGTAGAAACCAGCTTGGAGCCTCCCACATGTAAAGCTCACCCCAGCGAGAACCAAACTGGGGGTACACCCCAGCTCAGCATATGGGTCTGCACTGGCCGGGGCTGGGATTCGATCCTTGGACCCTGGGGCTACAAGACAAGCATCAAGCTGCTGAGCTACCCCAGCATCCCTGAGTGCTCTAATTCAAGGGCTCAAGCAGATGGCAGGGTCATCAACCTGCAAACCTGGGAGCTGCAGTGACGGGGAGGTTCCTGAGGGCTGTACAGAGAGTTAAGTGCAATGAGTGGCATAGTTATGAACTGGTTTAAAGGAATCAACTGAGACAAACAAAAGGAAGGTTATGTGCTAGCGAGTCAGAAGTAGGCTGATCAGACGTCCCATTTGGAACGGGATAGTACCATTGTTTTCTGTCCCGTTTGAAATGGGAGATCTGGTCAGCCCCTTTAGAACCAAGCAGGTCAGAGCGATCCGAGTCGGAGAGGTATCGCTGCTGGGAACCTTAGCAGTTGGGGAACGGATGTGCTGGTAATTTGTGTGAAACTAGAAAGAGGTCTAATGGTGTTGAGGTGACAAGAGACCAAAGCCGCAGGGTGCTAATGGCCTCCCTCACATGAGTGAGCAGAGACCAGGACCAGGGACGGGTGGTCTTGGGCACAGGGTTGGCAGGTGCACTTCGCACCACAGTTTGTCTTGACACGTAGGGGCTATTTTGGTCCCCTTGTGCCCATGTTTGAGGTGGAAAGCCCTGTTTCTGACAATTCTGTGTAGAGGGCACAGTCCCCTGTCCTAACGTTAACTATGATGGTGAAGAAGACTATGATTGTGACAGTCAATGATAGCGTAGTGACTACATGTGGTATCAGAAGGATCCTGGAGGACTCAGGCGGATCCCTCAGTAAGGTATACGGACGTCTAACCACTGTGCTACACACCTGAAGCTCATACAATGTATGTCAGCGGCAATGGAAAAACAATGTAAAAGTAAATGAATTTAAAAGAATACCACAATTAATATCACGTTAACATGAGCACACGTTTTCTGGTGCTCATTCTCACATAAGATGATTATTCAAAACAATACATAGGTTGAATCTGACATTTGAAAGTTCCAGCTAATTAATCAGGATCCAGGTCTAAAAGGAGGAAATGATTATTATTTTTTTATGTGTTTATATCCTACCTCCCAGTTCTTATTTGCACTGAGTGCCCCTAAACCCAAGGCCTGACTCCTCACCCACTCCCGGCGAGGTCATTTTGGCCCCAGACTGATTCCTACGTCCTGGGCTCCAGAGGCCACTTCTCCTACCACATCTGAATCAAGGAAAAGTTTCCCAAAATGCTGAATTACTATGGAACCACGGTCATTATTCATGTGCTTGTAGGGCAATGGTTTGTGGGACGCCATATCCTCTTTGTAGTGGGGGCTAGAGTGATCCAGCCAAATCCATCGGAACCCCAAAAGCTCTCTGAACAGCATCACTGCTAGCAATGATTAAAAAAAAAAGTAGAATTATAAAGAAAAAATAAAATAAAGTTGCTCAGATTTAAAACTTGGTGCTACAAAATCACCCACATCTTTCTCCTTGATGCATCTTATAAGACAGCAAAATTATATATACATTTGCTTCATAAAATAAATTTACGATAAGAAGTATAACCTGCATTCAGTTGTTTAAATAATTATATCATCCTCTTTGTGAAAGAACATTTTGGTGGCAAGGATGTTCTCACCAAGAGTCTGATCACTCCGGGGGCCATGGCTGGACGTGGGGTGGTGGTAAGTTGTCCCTGACGGTCAGGAGTTGTGACCGGGAACCTGGGGCATGGGTGCCAGAGCCCTTAGACACCTGGTGATGGGAAAACCATTCCACCCACCCTGCCCATTTGCCTCAACGGTTTTCCAGATTAATGACCTTTGAACAAGAAAACAGTAAAGTTACTCATGCGCATGAAGGGACGGTTCTAAGTAGAACGGTTTAAATGTTTGCATGTCACCTGTTATTTAGATTCACAGCCAACTTTTAAAAAGGCTCTGAGCAGATGGCACTTGGCTTATAATAATATCACGATCCTCTTCAAATTTGTGGTGGAAGAATTTGAAACCAAAATTATTTCTGGTGTACATGTGTTGATGGGGAACATTGTCCCTGGTGCCTTATTGAATGCACTGTAGAGATGCCTCTTTGTATCATGTGTCATTGAGTCTAGGTCATAAAGAACTTCAGGGAGGGGACACAAGACACTAAGTGGAGGGATACTGAGGGTATAAGGTGACTTTCTTCTTAATATAGATACCCCATGGTTCATTCCTTTTGATGGGCCTTCAAGCAGGGTTTGGCTCTCACAAGGAATGCTCCCATGATCAACATTCTCATTCAAGTCTTCTTTGCTGTGTACACAAGTCCACGTGTAACATATGCTCACTCATAAGTGTTATTAACAACATGCATGAGCTGAGTCACAGGTTGAGTGGACCTTGGACTCTGAAGGAGTTAGGTTGATGCCAGAGTGACATTCACCACAACTAGGTAGGTGCCTCTTTTTCTCCATATCTGAAGTGTGTGTATGTGTTTTTTTACTGCAATTGGAAACACCACTGTTAGACAAACAAATTTCTTTTGAAAAGTCTGCTTACCTCAAACCAGTACCACAAGGCTGGTGGGTGTAAAAAAGAAAACAAAACATTGCACGCTAACATATGAGTTATGCTTGCACAAAAGGCAGTATAAAAAAAAATAAAGCCAATGAAATGAGGGATTAGTTTTCACTGAGAATTCACAGCCCAATGCCATGTGCTCTGGTGAAGCTTCTGTCCCCCAGCTTGCGGAAACATGTGCAATGCTGAAGTTTAACTAATGATAGTTTCCTGCAAATGACACAGCAACAGAAAGCCTTGTTTTGATACCTAATTAAATGCCAGCAAGCTGTTTGGGAATGTTAGCAACTTACAGCATATCTGCTTCAGGGTATTAAATACAACTGTCACAAGATGGGGGTTATGGCTGATCCACAGTGTCCTTGATATTAACAAACAAAAGGCCTGGATGTGGCTGCAGAAGTGGAAGTGAGTGTGGACTCCTGGGATGAAAGGTGTGGTCAGTGACAAATGTCTGTGTGTCAGAGGTGCTGACTAGTTTGTCAGTCCTTCTGCCATGCAGGGGGTTCCCGAGGGCCAGTAAAAGATATGGAGACAAAAGTAGAAGGGAGAGGGACGGACCAGAGGGACATTGGCTCTCATCTCATTCTGCATCCTCACATTGACCATTGCCTCGTCCTCACGCCGTTGTCCAAGGTACTTATTTCCAAGTCCCATGGACCACGCTTCCTGAAGACCTTCACAATCCTAGACCTTCCCACCCCTCTGGTCCCTGCAGACACATGCATTAGCTTTGTCTCCCACACCCTGCTCTCCACTCCTGCCCCTTGATAATCCCTTCCCAAAGGATGGTTTCTAAATGCAGATCTGGTTCTGGCTGCTCGACAGCCTTGGATGAATCCTGACATATTTGTTGCCTACATGAATCCCCATTCTTTTCTTTGGGTCCACGTCTTGATGAAAACACTGGTGGTTACTGAGCACGTCTGCCTCTTTATTCAACATAACAGGGGCGATGGGAGGGGGGACGCATGCACAAAATCAACCTCTCAGGTGATCTACAATGAACTGGCTTTCCACCAAGAGCTGGCTAAAGGAAGCACGTCCTCTGCTTGGCTACTGGAGGGCTACACACACTTTCTCCTTAAAACTAGAAACACACATGTCAAATGGGTAACAATGAAATGGAATATGTGCAGCCAGGGACAGCGAAGACAGATGGAAGCGTTTTGCCATCCAAATTCCATTTGGCCCACCCCAACTCGCTGAAGGTAACTTTAGTTAGTGTGTTATTAAGCCTCACAGACTCATGCATCCACCATGTTCCCGAGCTCACAAAATCGGTTGTCAGTACATTTTTCTCCTTTTTTTTTTATGTGTTTCCCTTCCTCCTTTACCCTGCCCACCTGGAGTCCTGCTGCTTTGGGTCTTGGGAAGGTGCCCCGATCAACAGAGTGGGAACATAATCACTGCTGTGTGTGGCTGAGCCTCACCACCTCTAAGGGGTTTGCTAGGCCTTTCATCTCTAATGAGGGAGCAAATGGACTGTGTACCGCTGAATGCTGTGGGGAGCAGGGAGAGCATACTAAAGGCCTTGGACTCTTACCCTGCGAGGGGCCTTGGAAACAATCCACGCCTAGCTCTTCCTTTTCCAGGCGACTCACTGAGGTCGGAGGAGCTACGCGGCTTGTCAGGCGGCCTCAAGGGCAAACCTGCTTAGTTACAGTGACATCATGGCCAAGTGGGTCAGAGGACCCGCAAGGAGCCAAAACCACTCCCACAGGATTCCTCCTATGTTCTCTTCTTTCCACATTGGCATCTTCTCCATATAGTAATTGGATAAAAAACGTAACTCCACCCAATGAGCTCTCATAACCAAACAAATTAAGACATTTCTCTTATCGAATGCCATTTGGAATTACTTCACCTTAAAACAACCAGCAGTATTGCTTTCAGATGAGTAAAAAAATAATGGCAGAATCACAGGTGATGAGACTTTTATAAATTATAACTGAAATTTGTTCACTCTCTAACATACGTGACTTTTGGAATAAATGTGTCACAGTCAACATTTCAAATAAACGTGTCATAATCGACATGCTCATTTGAGTGTCTCCTTTGGTGGTACTGACCTGAAACCGTCACTGCAGAAGAAAAATAGATAAAAGCTTCCATGGAAAGAAACACCATCTCAAAATCTTCAGTGTTATTGTTACAATATTAAAAAATAATACACTTTTTTGAAATTCCCTTTGAAGAATGAATTCCCTTTGAAGAATGGATTTTGCTTCCAAAATTATTATTATTATTATTTAAAAACATTTTTTAAATTTTGTTTTGACAGAGAGAGAGAGACAGAGAGAGAGATACAGAGACAGAGAGAGAACTGAACTGAAAGCACTCCCAGTTCAGCACATGGGTCCTCACGGGCTGGGGCCAGGATTTGATCCTCGGTGCCCGGCGCTGCAAAGTGAGCGCTTAACCCACTGAGCCATCCCGGCTTCCCCCAAAATTATTTTGACAGAGCTGATATTCAGTTGTGGCTTTCTTGTAAGCAGGTTGGTAATGTGGTAATATCTGCCCAGCTCTTGAGAGTTCCCAAAGTGTGTGCCCTGGGACAGCAATACAGAATGACAGCCTGTGATCCCAGAGAAATGAGTCTGTAGCTAAAGAGCCTTGGGAAGACTTAAGCCTTTCTTTGCCGAAAGACTTCCCTGAGCCTTTATTATTTTAATCTAATGGATGAGGGCTGCACGGAAGAAATCCAGCCATTGTCAATATAATGAGAATGGTTACATGGCCGGATACTTTCTGGACAGCCCTTGTATATCTTGTGAGGGTAAGAGGCATGCAAACTCCTCGCAGTTATTTGATCATTTTTAGAACAGTTATATATTTGTTCGGCTTCAATTCCAAAGAGTGAGGATTTCTCTAACGTGTTTTGTACACTTTTTTTTCGACATGTGTAATCTACAAGGAAATACTGATTAAGGTTCAGGTCTTGGTGTGAAATTCAAAGCTTTTGAAAATCAGGCTCACTGTGAATAGCAAACCATTCCATATATTAATTAGAGCACTATGATATGTAGCTAATTCACGGTCTTACAAACTGGCAGGTGGGATATGAAATTAATCTTTTGCAGGGTCAATAGAGTATAAATAATGTATATGCTTATTTTTTTGTCTCCTGGATGCAGATTTTTAACTCTTCTGTAGTCTTTAATTGCACATAACTTGGGCCCTAGGAGGTCTACACACAACTAACCACAACAGCTAATTGCACTCCATGCCCCTGAGAGTTCTCGTGTGTGCACAGTGCAGTGGACAGATGCAGTGGTGATGTGTAGTGGGGACTGCGGTTTGGTGAACCAGGCTCCTCTCACACTTAGTCCATGTATGGAATCGCAACCAATGTTCACAGTGAGGACGTTTTGAACTAGAGGGAATTGGAGGTAGGGTATGTGTTGGGTGACCCGACAGAAGCCAAGTGCATGTGCGGGTGTACCCAGGCCTTGAAAGCAGATCTGAGCCATGGGAGGGAGGAATCTACAGGGAGGCAGGTGCAGGGTGAAGAGGAGGGTCAGTGACCACCTGCCCCAGGCCTGCTGGGCACCCTCCTAGCTGGTGTAGCACTCCAGCCACTCTTTGGCCTGCTCCCATGTTTCATGCAACTAAACAAATTTGATCCTTTCTCCAAAAGACCAGGAGCATCTTGATGAAAACACCCACAACTGATGGCCCGGGATCTGTCCCCATGGGCTGCCTCAGGACCTGATTTTATCATTGGCGCTGTTTACCTTGGCTTCAATGTCATTACCCACCTTATGTTTCCAATCCATTGTTCGTTTAGGTTACTTAGATTTGGCTTCTGTTGCTTGCACATGGGAGTAAGCCATGTATTGATTTTTAGTATTGGGTTAGAAAAGCAGGGGTCCTCTTATATATGGGGGTGTCTTATACATGGAAGAATATGATATTTTAGATAAGGTCATGTAAATGAAACCAAACCTCATTTGTCCTGTGACTCATTTATTTCACTTAGCATAATGTCCTCTAGGTTCATCCATGTTGTCGAAAATGGAAGAATTATTTTTTTTAATGTTTTAAGGCTGAATAATATGACATAGAACCCATTCCAAGATAGAGACATTTCCACTTCTTCGTTATTGTGAGCAATGCTGCAGCAAAGACAGAAGTGGAGGAATCACTTCAAGATCCTGATTATATTTGGTTTGGATACATATACCCAGATGTGCAGTTGCTAACACACTTTGAAAAATGGAATGCATTTTCTCTAAGGTCCAGTACAAGCCAAGGATGCCCACTTCTGTTCACCACAGCACTGGAAGTCCTCACCAGTTAAATTAGGGAGGAAAAGAAAAGAAAAGAAAGAAAAGAAAGGACAGAAGTCTAAATCAGTAAGAAAGAAGACAATTTATATTTGCAGCTAATATAATCCTATATTTAGAAAACCCTAAAGACTTCACAAAAATTGTACACCTAAGAAATGAATTTAGCCAAGTTGTAGGTTACAATCAGCATAAAATCAGTTGCATTTCTATACCAAAACACCTATCCTTCTGAAAAGAAAATTAAGAAAACAATCTAATTTGCTATAAGATCAAAAAGAATAATATATTTAGAAACAAACTTAACCAAGGAGGTGAAAGAGTTGTGCACTGAAAACTATAAACACTGATGAAAAAAATTAAAAGAGGTATAAATAAATGAAAAGGCATCCCACATTCATGATAGGAAGAACTAACATCATTAAAATGTCCATACTACCCAAAGCAATCTACAGATTCAATGCTATCTCCATGAAAATCTAAAAAGCATTTTTAATAGAAATAGAAAAATAATCCTACAATTCACATGGGAGCCCTCCAAAACCCTGAATAATGAAATCAATTCTGAGAAAAATAAACAAAGCTGAAGGTATCACATTTTCAGATTTCAAAATACATTACAAAGCTAAGTAGTTAAAACAGTATTGCACCAGCATAAAGATAGGCATAGACTAATGGGATGGGACAGAGAGCCCATAACTAAACTCACTTGTGTATAGTCAATTGATCTTTGGCAAGGGTGTCAAGAATATGCAACAGGCAAAGGACGTCTTCAACAAATGATGCTGGGAAAACCAGATACCCATATGAAAAAGAATGAAGTCGTACCCTTCTTTACACAAAAAGCAGTCTGCAAAAGTAAAAATTAACAAGTGGGGCTACATCAAACTGGCAAAGAAAACAGCTAACAAAAGTGAAGAGATAACCTATAGAATGAAAGATAACATTTGCAACCTATATATGTGAGGGGTTAATTTCCAAGATATATAAGGAACTCCTATGATTCAATAGCAAAAACAACCAACCAACCAATCTTGACTAAAAATGGCAAAGGATTTGAACAGACATTTCTGCAAAGAAGACATGTGAGTGACCAACAGGTTGTTGAAAATGGCCTCAACATCACTTGTTATCAGGGAAATGCAAATCAAAACTACAGTGAGATGTCACCTCAACCAGTTAGAATGACTATTTTTCAAAAACAAATAAAACAAAACAAAACAAGGGTTGGTGAGGAGGTGGAGAAAAGGGAATCCTTGTGCACTGCTGGCGGGAACGTAAAATGGTGCCCCTACCATGAAATACAGTATGGAGGTTCCTCAAAACATAGAGTTGCCAAAATGTTGCTCAATATTTAAAAAAGCCACCAGCTTTGAGAGGCAGTCTGGTGTCACTGGAGAAGTGTAGGTTCAAGTCCTCTTTTTGCCATATTCTCTATCATTTCCTGATTTTCTTTTCCTGCAAGGTGGAAATAATAACATCGCGTCCTCAGGTCACTGTGAAGATTCAACGAGACGATATGCATGAGAATCTGTGTTATTTAGTTGATGATCAGAAAATCCTGAATCCTGTCCCCCTTCTTTCTCCTTTGGAGAGTCACTTGTAAGATCAACCCACCGGTCTGTGAGCTTATCAGAGGATGCCCTGCAATGTGGGCTAATCTGGGTGTGGGACCAGGGTGGGAGTGGGGTGTTGCATGAAAGTAAGTGTGAGGAGCCCGTGACAGAGGATGGAGGAAAGACATGAGCTTGGGGAAGGAGGGGCGCAAATATAGAACATTTTAAGCATGGAGGAAGGAGAAAAAAATTGTAGAAATGAGGCACATTTTTAGTTCCAACCTCCTGACACCATAGATTTCTTAAACTGAGTGACCATCCCGTGTGCGTTCTTTGTTTGCCTTTGTCCTGAAAAATGGTGCCATGGCTTACATTCTTATGTGAACCTACCATCCAGTGGTTTATTGATCAGCCTCCTACGGTGGTAGTATAGAGTTTCTACAATTTGCTGCCATATACAAACGAAGTGCAACTAATTAATGACAAGATTGCTTTGACAAGCTGCAAAGTGTTCCTTGCCCAGATGAAAACAGGATGCTGTTTAGCAATGGAACGCTGCAAAGACTCCTTGTCTATCACCTGCCAAGCATATTACCTAAAAATAGAAAAAGCCCATCTGTTCTCTTGCCCATAGACTCTAACCTTCAGGGTTCTTAGCCCTGTGCTGTTTACGAACCTTATCTGGATCTGAATTCTAATCAGCAAATAGGAAGATGTGTGCAAGATGTGTTACTGGCTGTCTAGGACATATTCTTTCTGCTTACGTTATTATTTCTTTTTTAACATGATATTTTGGACAGATTTGTGCCCCGAAGGAAGTGATACATTTCAATAGAGGGAACAATGATTAGTACCTAGCTCGTGACATGGGGCTGTCAAGGAGGAATTTCCTAAAAGGAAGTTCAAAGACAGAAAGAGAAACTAGGGAGTTTCAATGACGGTGCCTCCTCTTTGGTGTTTTCGGACAAAATACCTATGATCGCATACCTGGTTCTTATGAGGCAGGACGTAAGCTGTCTGTACCTTCCTCTCCTCCCCTTTACCTCAACCAGATGATTACCTTGGCAGCTCAGCTGTGTTATTGAGACATTTCAGCGTGAAATTTGTTTTTCCTCGCTGAACTTTAAGCAGAATTTCAAGTGCCAAGTCTCTGAAGCCAAGTGGGGCTATTAAGAGATAATTACTAATTATGCTAATTTGAGAAGGAGCTGCCTTTTCCTTCCCCGGTCATTTTATGCGCAGTTCTCCTGAGAGAGCTGTCCCCTCCAGGCGTTAATTGCCTTCCCTCCGAGGTGTTTTGTAGAGGACAGCCTGTCCTAAACCTCCACACCCCAAGTCTGGGAAGGTCTCCTCCTCAGAAAGGGAAGCAAGACTGAACATCTCCCAGGGCAGCCGATGTCCTTGTCACCTGTAACACACTGTAGTTGTTCATGTGTGCCAGGCCAACACTATTTATTGCCCTTCATACCCGGATCGCGAGATTGCCTTTAATTTCTAATACATCTGTATTTCTCCTCCTTGTCTCTGATTCTTAATAATAAATCCTAAGTCTCTGAGTCCTCCATAGCACGTGTGGCACTGAAGTAGACCGCCTGGGCTTCGTGGGTCTTGAATAATGTTCTCCCTTCTTTGTAAGAAGGAATATGAATGGCGCCTCTCTGGGTTTGATGATCACAAAAATGCTGTGATTGTAATTGGTACACACACACAGAGAAACCGGATCAGCAAGAAAAAGAGCGATGCTCTTAGGAGACAATGGTGTTGGATCTCCGGGTAGTGGAGAGACATGACTCCCAGGTAAATGCTGGAGGACTGGGGTGGCCATCTGGGCTCAGTCTGCCACTCTTTCATGGGCAGGAGGCTGAGGAAGAGGCCTGGTTGCCTGTTTTTAGGTGCCCCACCTATTGTCTACTCCATGGCTCTGTTGGCTGGCTGCTTTGGCTCTCACGCCACCCTCCTGCCCTCGGTCTTGTCTTTATTAGCCAGAGACCACCCTGGGACTTCAGCTTTATTATTTCCCACCTGTGCAGACCAGCGTGGGGAAGAGTAGGCCTCTCAACAGGCCCTGGAGATGCTTCTGAGGATCGCCTAGCGGGGCTGCAGGGTCTAGCACAACCAAACAAATGGACCCGCGTCTGGAAAGGCATGTGTGTTCTCTGTGGCTTCGGTGGCTGTTTGGATGTCTGTCCTTGCGGATTCCCAGGAGTGTTCAGCCAGGGGGAGTGCGGCCAGGCCGGGCACCTTAACCCAACCCTGAGGATCCCAGGCAGCCAGCAGGCTCCTGTTCTCCTGCCATGGGCCGGGTCTGATCATCTCTACTTCCTGTTTGTTCTGAGGGACATTGACTTTGCTACTTTCAGCTTGAGAAGCCGAGGGTGAACTCAACGTCTTGTATCAGGAAGGGGGCGATCGCAACAGTGGCTAGCCTGGCCTCTGCGAGACACTCAGGGCTGAGCAGCTGCGAGGGTTCATGTCCTTGGCATCGTCAAAGCTGGTGACACACCTATGGACATGAGCTTCGTTCATCTACTCTTTGATACAGAATGCTTATCACTGTGGCTCTTCCACAGAAGTGCTGGCCTACACTTGACGGGGAAGAAAAGGCGGCAGTTGTAGGACATTTGGGGACATTTAGAGCTCATTTACCATTTGTATGATCTCAGACAACTTACTCAATTTCTCAGTAACTCAGTGATGTCTTGTAGTATCGATTCCAGGAACTGGGGGCTATGACCGTCACAAGGGCTCTAATGGGGTGAAGTAACTGATGAAGGGGCTCCCTGCCTGTCTGCCAAATTAGAGATCTACTGGTGTAGCTTTCCCACTTCCAGGACACCCCTCACAGCTGCCTGGAATTTACTACCACTCTGAACTGTGTTTCCACGCCTCTAACGCATGCTGATAGGAAATGAAAACTTAGAGACAGTCTCTGGTTCTATCCATTTAATGGTACACTTGTTGTTTACTTTTGGATTTCCTGGATTCTCAGACTGCCCATTATTTTTGCTGTTCAAAACACACCTCATGAATAACATAAAGAATTGTCCAAATTATGTATGCATAAGATTCTTTAAGAAAATTCACCAGCAATAACATCATCAGCTGAAACAGATGCTTAAAATTCAAGCCCCCGAGTTCATCCAGGGCAGAGCCCTAAGCGATGACTGTTTTCTTCTTTGGAACGAAATCTTTGCCCCACTCCTGACACACAAGAGGTGCTCAGAACTGTTGCTTTATGCAAACTGTCCGTTTTCTATGCAGAAATATGGCGGGGTTTCATCTTGTAAAAAAAAAAAAACCTTTGGAAAGAATTCATGCAGCTCCTATGCAGACAAAAATGACATGTTTGATGGACTCTGTTTTGTACAAAGGGTGGGTGATGATGGAAAGTACAGAGTCAAAGCTGGCGGATATGTTACAGAAAAGCTCTACCCTGAATGGCAGATTCCCCATGACATGTTTCGTATCCCTGACCAGCAGTCATTTGCCTACACAACTGTCCTGCTGTGTGGAGCATTAGGAAAGTCAGGCTGTGTCACTCTCAGGACCTTACAACTCAGTGAGCGGACAGACAGCAGGGTGAGGCTGGTGAAGGCACAGGATGCTGAGACATGCTACAGACAGACACTGAAGTGCAAATTCCTGCATATGTGTGCAATGTGCGCAGCGGGGCTGTGCTAGGAGGTTTTCCTCAGGTTTCCAGTCGGTTTTAAAGAGCTTTCTGAAGGCCAGAACTGCTCCTGGGTTTGTCAAAAAGGAAGTAAAGAGATTGCAGGTCAACCTGAGTGTTTTCTGAGCAGAGATCTGTCTGATGAGGATGTGGACCAGAATTCCATCTGCTTGTTAACTGAAAACCAACTGGAGGTGAAGCTATATTCCCGATCTCCTGGGGAGCAGAAGGAGATCAGTCATGCTCTTTGTCACTTTCTAGCTAGTTGTGAATATATTATATTGCTCCCACAAGGAAATAGACAAAGCTAAGATGGGGGACACTGGATAGGCAGAGATTATACTCTACTAACAAGGTAACAAGTTTGAATCAGGGTCTGAGGCTCCATTATCCAGATTCATCCAGCTGCCTCAAGTTCAAAGGGTTTGCAAAGCTGAGCTCTTTCTTTTCCATGAGGAGACTCCATGTGCTTTTAATTAATAAATGTTCCATTGGTTAATAAAAACATTTGATCAGAATTGGCGAGCCGATGTGTATATAGAGAATTTAAGAGAGCTCTTTGGGCTGGAATGGTAGTTTTACAAAAATGAGAATATAAGCAGTTTCTATGTAAAACTGGAGGCCCGGATTGGAAAGCACTAGACAGAGTTCAGTGTCCTGAGTCCCTTTTGTCCTGGGAGGAGGAGCGGTTACCGGTTTGGGATGGGTGATGATTGACACTGGAAAGCACTTCAACGAACTGAGGTGTGAGTGTCTCAGACTGGGAACCAGCAGGAGGAACAAACACTACAAGCCAAATTTTTAAAAAGGCTAATTGCTCATCTGTGTTTCATTTGCTAAACGCCAAACCTAAAATAATTCTCCAAATAAACATTTCTAATCTGCATGGAGCCTTTTATTTATTGGTCCATGCCCGCTTGCTGCGTACTTCATTTAGTTGCCATCAATACCCATTTGATGCCTTTCAGTCTGTGTGTGCATTCGAAATGCAAAACGGTATCAGCCTTTAGCCTTAACCCGTAACAGCTAGGTCAGGGGCCTAACCCACCTCTCACGTTTTGTATTTAAATAAACTGAGCTGGCTTTTATTCTACTGGATGCCTATCCTGCTTCCAGAGGAAGACTCGCATCTGCCTTTATGGTAAGGTGACCAGATTTTAACATTGGTAAAGCGGGACACCATTGACCGGAGGGGAGGAGGTTCTTGATTAAAAATTTGGTCTACCTCCTGCCGTTCCCTAGCTTGTCGTGCATTCTTTCCAAAAATCGAGACTTTTTAAAACGCCGCGGGATGTGGGACAAATTGTTAAAAATCAGGACTGTCCCGCCAAAAGCGGGACGTCTGGTCACCTTACTTTATGGTTGTGACAGAACTGTGCCCACCTGAGCTGGAAGTGACCCAAGAAGACTGGGAGCCCCTTCAGCCACCCAGGTGCACACTTTAGAGCTGGCTTAGCCTGGACAGTCCATTAGGACCAGCTACTTAAAAACCAGTTGCTTCACTGAAACCTTAATGAGGTTCTTTTATAACCATAATATCCAATTAGTTACATCTGCTCTCATAGTTTCCTGAGTCAAATTACTGAATGTTTTTCTTCCTGTGGTTTGACATCTGGTGTTACTGCTTTTATTAGAAAACAAGAAGTCTGTAACTTGTTAGGTTGTACTTTTGCCTTGGCTACCAGGAAGCTCTGTACTCATACTATCTCCCCCATTTTTTTCCCATTCAGCCTGGAAGTGTATTTTCATTTGCAAAGGTTCACTGTATCTATCGTCATTTTGTGGTAATTATGTAATATGATTTTTGAAATTAAGAATGGTTTAAAGATAAAGTAGAAGCCACTAAATGCATTTTTAGTGGCTATTATTATATGAATAATAGATTTTGATTAACGGATTGAGAAACTTTCAAGGTTATCTCATAATACATGTAATAACACAATTCTTTAAAAAAGTTTAAAAAGATTTTATTGTTTTGAGAGAAGGTGAGAAAGAGAGAGAGGAGGGCCCAGAGCAGTCTCCATAGTTGTACATTAGTTGTGACATGTACATTAGTTGTACATTAGTTGTTTCATTCCGCACAGGTGGATGTGGGGCTGCGTGGGTTGGGAACCGAACCAGGGGCCTCCCGCATGGGAGGTGAGAACCTTCGCTGCAGAGTCACCCCAGCAGTTACCAGTTGCACTGTAGTTCAGTATATGGGGTTGCACAAGCGAAGGCCAGAAATAGAATCCCGGATTTCGCCATTGTGAGGCAAGGGCTCAAACTGCTAAGCTATTCCAACAACCCCTAAGATTTGGGATAAAAACTGACCCCAAAGACCTAGGAAATGTAGTAATGTGCAAATATCACAATGCAGACATCCCAAATGGTAATAAAATAACTAAGTTAGTGGGTGATCCAGTCAATAACTCAGCATGCACGTCTCAGTAATCCATGTTCCATTTTTGCCGTCTCCCATTATTTTTCAAAGGTTCTGAAAAGAAGATAATAGTCTAGTTCTTACTTATAAGCAATTGAAAGCAAACTCATTATCTTTAAGCCAAAAGAGCATGTATTAGAAGTATAGAGAGGGCTTGTGAGTAGACAGAGGCTGGGGCAGCTGAGATGCTCTGGAAGGTTCTAGAGCTGCCAGGACCATGAGGCTGGACGTCTCCATCACCTCTCCTCTCCCCTGTCCTCCAACTGCTAGCTCTGGACACCTTCCTGGGCCATGAGGTGGCAGACGAGGAATGGGGGCAGTGGGTGGGCTTTGTGGAATGCCCCCAGGACCATGGCTCCACGGGGAGTTGTGTCATTGTCCAGTGCAGGATGCAAAGTCCCCTTCCCAGGCCCTGGATACAAGCTGGTGGCCAGTCAGGTGACTCAGATCATGAGCAGAACATGGAAAATAACCCTGAGTATGATCAACATTTGTCCAATATGGCAAGTGACAGTAACGACGCGGGTAAAGTGTCTAAAAATTAGGGTTCTTAGGAAGAAGACAGAAATTTTAGGTAAATTCAAAATCATAATAGATGACTCAGGAGCAGATCCCATTGTGCAAAAGCCAGCAGTAATGACTTGAGCGTTTCCTAAACCGTATCCCTGTAAAAGCTAATGTTAAAGGACGTTTTAATGCATGGTCCCCCCCAAAGTTGGTTAAGGTTGAAATGCGTTTGCAAAACCCTGCGTGGTTCTCCTTGCCTTGGATGGCATCTGTATGCACGGGGTTCTGAGAAGTCTGGTAGGAAAGCAATTTGTTAAATGCATATAAATGGAAACATCCCCAAACTTAAAAACAAACAAAAAACTGACCAGAGGCACCTGGCATGTTGCACAGAACTGGATTTGGTAAGTTTACTTTACTCGGCAGCGTGGGAGAAGTGACCTGCTCTGAAAGCATTGGCAGGCTTAGGATTCACAAATCTCAGACTATGCGAGGGCTGTCCGGAAAGTGTCCAGCCATGTACTATGAAAAATAGAGGCATTTATGGCTGGATTTTACCAGACAGCCCTCGTACGTCTCTTGTGGCTAGCAAGGACCTATGATACAGGATATTTAAATAAAATGAGAATCACTTTTTAAAAGTTCAGAAACTTAACCCTAGAAGTTCACACAAACCTCGGGTAACAATAACACATATCTACGCCTTCTTACTTCACACCAGGATGGAGACCACTCATAAACTAGCTTCCTGAGTGTGTTTTGTCAGACACATGCACGTGGTTCTGGTTCAGGTAGGCTGGAAACGCGGCGTACGCTGTACGGATTTTACAAAGCGCCATCCTCCGCTCCCCGGCCTGGGTTTGGTGGCATGAGCTTGTGTTTCTTCAGTTTGGTTTTGCGTTTGGAAAATCTCAGCGCCTCTCATTCGCCCAGACTGGCCTCATTTCTCAGCCATGTGGTGCAGGAGCAACATTAGCGTGGACGTGTGGCCGGCTGACGGCAAGCCACCTGAGCCCTTTGTGTCAGGGGGCAGTGCGTGGTGACAAGGCGGCTCTGGGATCTGGGTGTCCCTAGGCTCCTGCACCCCCAGCTGTGAGCTCACCGACCTGGCTCTGGGCTCTCAACCCCCTGGGAGACCTGGCGTGAGAAAGAGGCAGGCTCTCCCCATCTGCTCGCAGACTAAGGGCGGATTTCAGGTGGTAGGTGACAACTGTTACAAAAATTAAATGCTGTGTTATATTTTAATGAGAATTAGGAAAGTAGCAAATGGTAGAGGATGTTGGGATGGCTCAGTGGTTGAACACTTGCCTTGTAAACATGAGGTCCAGGGTTCGATCCCCAGTCCTGGCCCTTGCAAACCCATATACTGAACTGCAGGCAGCTGGTAACGGCTGGGCTGGCGATGAAGGCTCTCACCTCCCACATGGGAGGCCCTCAGTTCAGTTCCCACCCTGCATGGTCCCACATCCGCCTGTGTGGAATGAAACTATGTCATAGCTAATGATGTGCAACTATGGAGCCTGCTCTGGGCCCTCCCCCTTCTCTCTCTCTCTGTCAAACACAAACACATGTTCTCTCAAACAATAAAATAAATTTAAAAAAAAGAGAAAAAGTATAAAGCGGGAACAACAAACCCACAGATGTATGGGTAACACAGATTAGGAAAATGTA
Organism: Craseonycteris thonglongyai; assembly: GCA_004027555.1. Classification (NCBI taxonomy): domain Eukaryota; kingdom Metazoa; phylum Chordata; class Mammalia; order Chiroptera; family Craseonycteridae; genus Craseonycteris; species Craseonycteris thonglongyai. Next base: position 27,326 of record PVKE010003816.1, read on the forward strand.
ACAGAGGAAGGCTGTCTTGAGGGTTTTTTGAGTATTTAGGGGAATAATAATAATATTGTTTTCTTTCATATGTTATTGGGATGTGGCTGCATGATTAGCTGCTTAAGTCAGGATGTACAGGAGACCGAAATGGGGCATTATTTCTAACTAACCCCACACAACAGGGGTACCCTGGCTCTCCCTGGGCATGTGATTGTCTTGGTTAAGAAACAGTTGTGACCACTTACTTAAAGCAAATTTCGGCACAGCGACTAATGTAACAGTGAGAATGAAGAGGAAACAGTGCAACAGACAAGTAAATGGAGATTGTATTTATTGTTCTTTTCTTAACTTGCAACGTGCCTGGATATCGTGGTCGTATTTGCTCAGAATAGATGGTTTTATTTGCAAAATCGCCAAAGTTACCATTACTTTTCCTTCACTGAACATTGTCCATTTGATCTTCTCAAGGCTTTGGTGAAAATGATTCCAAAAGTACAATTCCATGGGAAACTTTATAAAGAATATCATTATCATAACTATGGTCCTCATTTAGATGCAATGTAGGAACTTAATGAACAAACCTAAATTTCACATGCAAGATTTTTGCCTCCTTCAGCTTGGAAAAACTCAGCAGCAACAGCGACCAGCCCAGTAATTGATTCATTATTATTCAACCTGCGTAAAGAATTAAAGTCGCTTAAGAAAAAATGTGGTGACGAAGAGAAGGAAATGAAGCAAAATATTGCTAGAGGTGAAAGTTTACTGAGTGTTTTAAGACCCAACAAATGTTAATGATGATATAAAAGAATTTGAAAGAACAAGTATCAAAAATAAGCTTTAAAAACATAAGCTTGTGATCAGAGTAGTTTCTAAAGTTGCCCATGCATTCTCTCGGCAGGCAAGATTGTATTTATACAAGGCATGTCCAGCCTATGGCCCAGGACGGCTCTGAATGTGGCCACAAATTCGTCAACTTTCTTAAAACATTATGAGATTTTTGTTGTTGTTGTTGCTATCATTAGTGTGAGTATATTTTATGTGTGGCCCAGGGAAGCCAACAGGTAGGACACCCCTGATTTATACTATAGTGCCCTGGCTCAGATGTTTGTAATATGGAGTGCACAGGCACACACTTGCACTCACACTTATACTCATAGTCACACTCACGCACGCACTCTAAGTCACTCAGATGAGGAGCAAGTTCTGTAAATTGATAGGGAGCTGGAAGAGAGTTTTGCAAATAAGGAATGTCATGCAGTTGTCCCATCAGCGGGCAGTTCACAAAAGCCCGCCAATGCTGGACACCGTAAATGCCACCCTAAATGTCCGGCCCCGCGTATGATGTCGTTGGACCGGGCTTCGTGTCCCCGGTGTCCTTCAGTCCCCAGGTAATGGATGGAGCCTGTGTTCTGATTGCCCTCAGCCCTCCCTCCCCTTGTCCTGGCTCTGGGTCTGGAGCTACCTGCAGTCCCCGCAAGTGACCGTGAGGGCTTGGAAGGTATCTGCTCAGTCCACTCTCTTCTTTGAGTTCAATGGCATCTGGGACCCCTCCCCCTCATTTATGGACCTAAGGGATCGAGATTCACTGGACCATTATAAATAAAATGTCACCGAGAATTGGCGATGTATTTACAGGGGAGTTTAAAAAACTCAGATATCCTACTTCTGTGTGTGTGTGTGTATGTTTGTAAAATGGTTATATAAAGACAATTTTGAACAGATGGGGAGAGCAATTTCAGTCAATTTGTGTGCGATGAGTTGCATATATTCTCCTTAATGTCAATACCCCTTTTGTTCTGTTTGGGAGCACAATGTTTTCTCAGGAGAGTCTCATTATTTAACTGTTTTGTTTTAAAGTTGACACTTCCTGGATCATCAGCATATGGTGAGTTCAGATGTCCTATTTGACTTTTCTCTACCCAAATTTGTTTCTGTAATCTACTTTTTGTCCATTTACTCAGTGAATTTAAAACAGAACCTACATGTTTACCTGTGGCTTCAACTTGATTTTGACTTTGAATCGCCAGCATTGACTCTGAGCTGGTTTAATCTAGGAAATTGGAACATTAAACTGATTGTTTATACATGAAAGTGGATGAAAAAGATCCTGTACACAAGCACACAGAGACACACACACAAGGTCACACAAATGTTTTCACTTAAAGTGTAGATGCACCATCACCAAAAAGAGTGCATTGAAAGAGAACAGTTTACAACAGTCCAATTTAGTTCCAGGGTTTTACTGAATGAATAGTATGTTTTATTTTCATTGCAGAGTACCAACTGATCTATCACAACAAACAACGTGCTGTATATGGAGGTGTTGTGTAGGTATAGCACCCTGGTTTCCTTTTTTGTCTACTATTTTTGAAGAAACAGAATTTGAAATTTCCTCACCTCTCTCATCTTAACTCACAGTAGTCCTTAATTATGTTTACCTTGTACAACAATTAACATGTAATTGGGAGTTCACTAGAGTGTCTAGAGCTCTGAAAAATGAAGGTGCTGAATGTCTGAGTTGGTTCAACGATCAAAGGTTTGGGTTTATCTCTTTCAACCTTTGGATCAGAAAATGGTGTTACCAATGCTACTTAGGCAAATAAAAGTACAGTGGATATATATATGAGGGCTGTACGGAAAGTATACGGCTGTGGAATCATTCTTGTTCTATTGACAATGGCTGGACTTTTTTTTTTTCTGAATAGCCCACACACATACATATATGTACACGAAATGTATGTGAAAAAATATATGTCACAATCTTTTCAAAGACCTTTCTCATTTCATAGATAAGCAAATGGTGCGGCAGAGAGAAATTTGGAAAGAATAGCGTAAGTGCTCAATAAATGCTACTCACTCATTTAGTTCTTATTGCCTGGGCGCCAAGTGGGCAGTTGGTGGAGCGGCCTCATTGTTGCTGATCTGCACTTGACTCATCAAGAGGCTCTGGTTGAAAACACTGAAGCAGCAAGCGCCTCGACTAAATGACTCTCCCGGGGTTTGTCCTGCTTCTGTTTTCTTAGCCTTTTGGGCGAAGCTTATATTCTGCACAACAGCCCCTTCCAGTCCCACAACTGTTTTGTGCACAGACTTCAACCTGTGATAGAAGTAAACACCATGTCCCCACTTTCTTGACCGGACTATCCTGAGATGTCACACGGGTAGTGCCACCGAACGGCCTATTTACTTCGTCTCCATCCAAGGCAGGAGTTTGTTTTTGATGCAAACCCAGAAAGTCACTCCTTCGTGCAAAGCCACGGCAGGAATCTCCATCCAGCCTTGCTCCCAAGTCCCACAGCATGGCCGATGGACCAGGTGGCCTTCCCAGGGTGACACCCAGAGAGTGCTCTGTAGGAGAGACGTCTGCTTCAAATACAGAAACTCCCATCCCTGCATCCACATGTGAAGTCTGACTATTTTCAGACACGGGGCGGTTTTGATATTAGTGGTAAGAACCCCAATATAAGGAAATGACATTTCACATGGTATGGCCATCCTGGAAACACATCAAAGGCTCAGCTCAGCCTGAACAGCTAAAGAGAAGTCCAGGCCAGTCAAGAGTGAAGCTGCGTTCCTTACCCACGCAGATTAAGGATGAAACAGTTTGCTAGTGAGGAGGTATCGGTGCTGACGTCACACTTCTGCTTGCAGAATTTATAAATGATTATAAATAGAATATATACAAATGGTTTGGAGCATTCCATCCATGGTGTGGTTTCAGTTTTATCCACTTGCACTTTTTACTGTTTCCCTGCAGTTTAAGTTGGGACATGTTCCTAACACCACCATAATTATCTAGACCTACTGGCTGTAGCCAGTGTCATTGTTGCTGAAGTGAGCAGATCAAGCAGGTTGTATGCACTGGAGAATTTTAAATTTAAGGGAGTTTGGGAGAGGGGCCCTGGGTGAGAGTTGTACACGTCTTCTGCTTAATTAATGTGCATGAGACAGAGGCTGTAATAGGTGGAGACAGGTGGGATAGGAAGACACACACACACACACACACACACACACACACACACACACACACACACACACACCCCGAGAGTATTCCTAAATTATCTCATGGATAAGAGGTAAGAAGAGCCAAGAAGTGTTGTAGCTACCTAGAAAGAAGGGACCCATTCCATCTTTTCACGAGGTTCACAGTATTGCGTGGCCATGCCAGTGGGAAGACCTGTGATCCTTTGGGTGAGCTCTCGTCCTACTTTCCAAGACCTCCAGGCAAAGACATGCTGCCTTTGGTCACAAAGAACGTCAAGCTACATCCCAGGTGGGAAGCCGTGTTTACGTACTGCCCTTGGCTCAGTGCTGGAGCCTGTATTATGCACATGCACGCAGGGCTGGCCCCCAGCGGGGAGCACTGAGTTGACTTTTTTGTGAACTGGGAAGCAAGATGGTGGCTGAGTTCTTGGGTAGTGCCTGGACCTTTCTAGAAGGGCGAATCCAGCCCTGGTTACTGCTATGGGGACTTAAGGACCGGTGTGCTCGTGCAAAGCAGGAGCAGGTGAACCTGGGTGTCCCCGCTGGAGGCTGGGGACAGAGAGGCTGAGAAGAAGTAGCCTGTCAGGGTCCAGGTGAGGGGCTCCAGGCTCCAAAGAGATGCTCAGTGAGCAGCGTCTGAGCGATTTGTCTGGCTCTGTGCGTTTCATCTCATCCATCCACACAAACAGCCACTGCAGGTGTAAACAGTTGGTGGACAGCAGAGCCAAGGTGGGGGGTGCCTTCTGCCTCTTTCAGGGGATACTTCCACGGCTTCTGTTACTGCTTCCTCCCTGCCGGTCAGCACAGAGGCTGACATACCAAGGTGCTGAATGAATCCATGTAAGTCCCAGCAGCGATGACTTAAAGTGCCCTTTAGAAACTTGTCATCTAAATCTGATCTTGTGTCTGACAGCAAATACTTATGGATGGTGTGCAATGAGGGGTCTTTGTGCTGATGGCTGAGAAGTCTCTAGGCACACAGAGCGACACCTGCCCCTCAAGCCTGCAGCGAACTCTACGAAACAAGAACTGAAGTAGCAGGGAAGCCGGGATGGCTCAGTGGGGTAAGCGCTCACTTTGCAGCCCTGGGGACCGAGGATAGAATCCCGGTCCCGGCCCATGTGGACCCATATGCTGAACTGGGGAGTGCCCCCAGTTCAGTTCTCACCGGGGCGAGACCCCAGCCCAGGTCCTGCCCTGTGCAGCCCTGCCCACCTGTGGAGTGAAACTATGTGGAAAAACCGATGATGTGCAACTATGGAGACTGTTCTGGGCCCTCCCCCTTCTCTCTGTCTCTGTATCTCTCTCTCTGTCAAAAACAATAAAAATAAATCTTTAAAAAGAACTGAAGTAGTCACAGCTGTCCCTCATTTGTCACCCCCCCACCCCAAGGCGGCTTATGAACATCAACCCTGAGCAGGTTCCCCACCCTGTGTTCCCTGTGTCAGCGGCTACTGCCCATATGACCTGTACACACTGTTTTTCGAAATATGTGCTTTTCTGCTACGTTGTTCTCAATATTTCTTGAAGCGACGCTCATATAAAAAACTGAAATTCATTTTCTCAATGGGTTTTAATTGAGTTGCTATTATGTTTTGACATTGTGGGAGGAAATAGAATGTTCGAATCCAGAGGAGTTTACAGTTTAGTGATTCAGTTGTTATAGGGAAGTTTCACTTGAAGCAATAAAATAAATGCAGTAGAAAATAAAATTGTCTTTTAAACAATTTTCCATAAATTAAAAAAAATTTTTTTATTGCTTTTGATGAGAGAGAGAGAGAGAGAGAGGAGAGAGAGAGAGAGAGAGAGAGAGAGGAAGCGGGGAGGGCCCAGAGCCGTCTCCATAGTTGCATGTCATCAGTTTTCAATATAGTTCCATTCCACACAAGTGGGCTCGGGTCTGCACAGGGCAGGGACTGGGCTGAGGGCCTCTTGCATGGAATGTATGCCTGGTGGGGAGGAGGGGAACCAAACTGGGGCCTCCCACATGGTAAACTCGCCCCAGTGAGAACTGAACTGGGGGCACACCCCAGTTCAACATATAGGTCCACAAGGGCTGGAACTGGGATTCGATCCTTGGACCCTGGGGCTGCAAAGCAAGCGTTCAACTCGCTGAGCCATCCTGGCTTCTCCAATTTCCTATAGCATTTAATACTGTGAGGGAGTCTTGGGGTTTGGTCACTGTTTTGGTTCCTGTGTGTATATGTCTGTATCCACACAGGCCTTCTAAGCTGTTCCCAGCTCCTTGCTTAGCCTCTAGAAGGCACACCAGGAAATGTATTTGCAAATGAATAAATGGTACTCACACACATCAAAGACAGCCCTTGTCTGAATACACACATAATGATATTTAAGGAAAATTGTGAGCAACACAATTGGATAGCGTGCCCCATTATTTTAAATAAGCAGACTTTATTTTATTTTATTTTTTTACTGTTTTGGAAGATACAGAGCATACAATGCAGGAACATGAACTCTGAACACAGCACAGGTAGAAAGAGACTTGTGAGTTATACTCCCCCCACTCTGAACCCCAACTCTTTCAGTCTCTCTGTCTCTCCTTTTCCCTCTCCCAATATTTTCACCCCTTCATACCACTATGGGGTTTGTTTCTCTCCTGTTTTATAAGAGAACAGGATTTTTGTTTATTAGTGCCAAAGACAAAAAGATTGGGTTTGCTTCTTCCTGTGAAAGATGCACAAAGAGAAATTAAAAAAAAAATGATGCTTTGGAACTTTTAAAGTGAAGCAATTAATGGTTTCTCCAATACTATAATAAAGCGTGATCATGAACCAAGGTCACATTTTCACTATTTGTCAAGCATTTTGTGCTCTCAGAAGTCTAGCCAAGATTTCCTTTTTCCTATACGTGGGTTTTAAAAATGTTCATCTACAAATGAGTATAGATAAGAGTTCTATTGTTCCAGAGTCGGAGAATCTTTCCACCTTTCAATAGTCATTATTTCAATAAATGCTTATATGTATTTTAAATCGGAAGCCTGTCATCTCTCTATATTGTATGCATCTAGTAGGACTCTAAAAAAAAAAACACACAAAATTTTAATAACTCGAATTCCATTCATTATCTACCTATAAAAGCCCAAATTATAATTTAACTTTCCTAAACACATTGGACTGAAAAGAAACTCAAGGGATAGCATAAAATTATATGAACTCTCAAATGTGCTGGGTCTAAAATGAATAACCTTATCATTCTGAGTGTTTAATGAGCAAGCTACCTGCCTGAATTTTACTCTGTGCTAAATGGGTTTCAATCTGTAGTTCCTGACTTTGGACGGGTGTAAGGACAGGGGTCACACTACCATCAGAGTTACCATCACCGGGGACAGTATCCCTTAGTTCAGTATCCTTCAAGGACAGTCAAAGTTTAGTGTGTTCCTCATTCTACTGTCCTCAGTTCTTTTTTTTTAATTTTTTAATTTTTTTAAGCTACTGCTCATTTTGGTATGTTTCCTAGGGATGTAGCAATGATTTTTATTTCAAAATTATTTTGTGTTTAGAAAGAAAATGAACAGCATGGACTCACTTGAAATTTGAAAATTTCTTCTTGCACCATCTGTTTTGAATTTAAAAAGTCCCTTCTGTCAGAATCTGGATTATCTTTTTCTGACTTTTATCTCCAGTATTAACGTTTAGAGTCAAAGCACAAATAAAATATCTTGATGTCCAGGGTTAAATTAGGCCCTGCATGTTTTTATTCACCTTCACGAACACTATAAGCTAGTATCTTTAACATCCTTTTGCTCATCACCCAGGTGTATAAAACAGTCCTTTGGTTTTTTTAGTTGTACATGCCAGGAAGTGTCTGAGCTTTGTGTGCATTTTGTTTCGACCCTCAGGTCGGAACAAAGTCTAATAAAAAGAGAGCCATGTTTCCTTTAAGGACACATCTACTTCCATAGCCGGGAGCCAAATGAGAGTGGAGCATCTGCTATGGACAGGGGTGAGCGAACCCAGCCAGACTCGGGGTACAGAGGAGGTCAGAAGCTATTTTGCTGACGTTTCTGTCCTGTTTATTAAATCGTGTTTTTCCCAAAAGCAATTAAACTTTTAGGAAACAGTGCATCCATTTCAAAGAGAGGAAATCTGTGTCCTCACGATGCGCTTAAATGGATAAAAATCAGTTTTATCATCAATTATAGGTGTCCAGCTTATTGGCTCCCACGTACACCTTGCTTCTTAGGAATAGGATGGCCCCTACTTTTTTGGGGTCTGTTTTCAACCTCTGAAGGATTGGACTGGGTTGGCATTTTTTCAGTAGTGACCAGCTCCCCAGCTTCAGAGACCTGAACCCTCCCCCTACCCACCGGGTCCTGTTTTCATACCACAGTAAAAAGCTGTATTTGGGAAATTGCGAAGACCTTGCAAAATGATGAGGCAGGTCGTCTGTGTGCCGGCTGTGAGAAACAAGAATCGGAGGTTTCATCTCAAATAAATGGAGCAGCAAAGATTAATTAAATCTATAAAATTCTCCACCGCACACGTCCTGGATGAGGCGTTTAAAGGGGCGCTTTCTACTATAAGTGCAAATCACCTGGAAAGTGTTGACCGATCACTGAAGTGTAAGATTCGCTTTGCTGAGAAGGGTCTTGGGAAAAGAGGGCTGACGGATACATTCTGAGCAATAGGCGTTTTTATTCATTATCCAAATGGTAGACCCACAGCAACTGAAAGAAACCTTGATCTCTACTGTTCTGTAGTGCTCCGTGGGATGGAGCTAAGCAGATGTTAGCAAAAGTGAGCAGGTACTGACACTGGAAATAATACCTGTCATATTCCACCTTTTGTCTCCCCCGCTGACTTCTCGCTGGGAGCGACTGATCATGCAAGATGTGGACCTTTTGGCTTGAGACAGGCTACTTACTGTGAGTGCTGATGCTGGGAAGCCATTAACAGCCCCACAAACGCGACTCTAATCCCACCCCTCAGCACTGAAACAGCTTCTCCGGCCACCTTCCACCCTGCCACGTTAGGAGGACGCGGCTAACAAAAGCTTTGGAAATTTCATGTTGTAGGGATTCAGGAGAAACAGATCTGAAATCGAAAAGTCACTTGAGCTTTCATAGGACACGCCCCTCCCACCGAGACTTACATGTGGCTTTGCATTGTTCATGTCAATGCTCCATTTATGGGTCTATTCTGAATCAAGCATCAAAGTCCCTCTTTTGATCTGAATAGGAAACTTACATTCCCTGTTTGCTATGTTTTGAGATTTAAAAAATGTTAATGTTAGCTATTGGTTATCTTCATAATTTAAAACAGACGATAGTGAATTGGTATATCTAGGTATATGCTGGGTGTATTTTATAACACAAAGATGACATTTACTGGCCACATTGCCACCAAAACCCAGAGACTAATTATCTTCATTCCCCCATCAGTAAAATAATTAAATAAAATTATTTTGCTGCCCGTCATACTGAATGCCTGTAACTGGAATACAAGATGCCTGAAGAGCCACAGAGTGTGGAGAGGCAACTCACTCTTCATTTTCAAATATCTATTTATCATCCTTCCAAAACAAAATCCCATCTTTGCAAGTGGCAATGTTTATTTTGGGAAAAATCAAGACTTTTTTTTAAAGCAAACATCTCCATCTCTAGCTTGCTAGTTCTTTGATGTGTTTCCTAGGGAATTAAAATCACTCAGACATTTTAGGGAGACTCAAGGTCCTGGGAGCCGTGTTTCCTGTGATGCTGATTAAACTAAGTTCGTTAAGAAATGGGATACAATAGCCCGGTCCCCAACCCTTTTAGATAAAATACACAAGTAAATAAAAGCGTCATCACTGAAGGGGGATGTCTTGGAACTAAGACTGTCACATATGCAAGTATAAGAGCGGACCTTTTAAAATGTCCAAGTGCCACTCCTTTCCTCTCCCCTAAGATTCCCGGGAGCATATGAGTTGTACACGTGGATCCAGAACTAAACAGATCCTTGTCCCCACCCCACCTTCTTTTTAAAAGTAACGTCCCTTTATTTGATAGGGTTCCATTTGTAAGTGAATTAGAATACAATGACAGCTAGGAATAAGCAATTCTCTTTGCATAATTAAGTCCTTAATGCCATGCATTTCTGAATTTCAGTGGAAGGAAAACATTTCGTTGAAAAGATTGGGTTAATTTAGGTTCATGTCAGGTATAGACACGAACACACACAGCAGGTCCTGTGCGGCCCCTCAGGCCGGGCCTGGCTACATTGCTTTTTCCTCGTAATATATCACCCCATGGATGCGGCTGGCACTCAATGGTTTGAATATTTTGTGAAGGACATCCATGCACTTCCTATTTCACCCGTCATGTGCTTTGCTATCATTATTATTATTTTTTAGTTTTGAAACGGCTGTCATAAGCGCTTTTAAAATCTTACCACGTGGAAATTTATCCTTTTAGAAATCTTGTTTGCTAGTAATTAAGAGCCTAATTTACCAAATGCAGCACCTATTTAAATGATGAAAGACGAAGTGGTGTCATTATTTTGGGTTTTATGAGTTTCCCCAAACTGCTGGTATTCCAAAAACACTGACCTTCACTTTCTAGCATTTTAGAAGAAGAAGCAGGCAGGTATAAAAATTGCTCAAATGTTTCAGCTGTCTTTACTATGACACAGACTGGAAACGGGTGTGTGTATATGGTTGTTAAATTGAACACTGATGCTTTTAGAGCTTAAGTTATCTTCCCATCCCTCAGGAAAAAAGAAGAAAGAAAAGTCCAGTTTCCTAATTCTGCATTTCCTTACATAATGCTTTTCTGGGACAATACTTCTGCAATAACCTAGTCACCACGCTGTAGATATGGAGACATGCATCTCATATTTTTACTCTAAATTCATATCTACTCATCCTGTCTACTGCCTTCGAAGCGATCTCCGATCCCTGCTGTTACACAGGTCACCAGAAACTGGAGGTCCTAACACAAATTCTACAAAGAAAAAGAAGAAAAAAAAAAAAAAAAGAAAGAAAGGAAGAAAGAGAAAGCCCTACTCCAGGAGACATCGGTGACCGGTTTAATCAATTTCATTTCCTCACTAAATCCGGTCCTGCCTCTAGAGCTGTCAGAGTGCGAGGTGTGTGAGTGAGGGGACGTGACTGTGTCCCCACCGGCCACAAGGGTGTGTGCTGGTTTGGCACTGCCGGGGATATAGAGCTACACGGCCTCTCTACCCTCATCCTGAACACGATCTCTCAATTTTATTCACTTTTCATAGATCCTCATTTCATAGCAAGCCTGCATCTGCCAGCCCTCTGCTCTATGTATCTGTTCCTTTGGCCAACTTTTTATGTGCGTCTCCCAACGCCCAGCACCTAGACCTTCCCTTCCCTTCCCGTGACTCACTGGCTCACTTTTACACAGCTGCCCCTTGGGACGGTTCTTTCAAAATCCATCTTCAGCTTTCTAAAACTCTGTCATGGATCACCCTGGCACTATATTTAAATTTCAAGAGTAAAATTAGTGTGCTGTCTAATGCGCACAAATAAAAAAACAGGCATGTGCCAATGCCCAAGTTCTATCAGACTGACTTATAAATCGATTGTTTGCACAACATTTCAGAGTTCTTCGAAGTTTCTTCTTTTTCTTGGTTGTAATGATTGATGCGCCTCAAGTAAAAGCCGATCCTCTTGTTTATCTCACAGAACCAACAATCTGTCTTAGTTCCCAGCCTGTGTTCTAATATGTTTGCCTCAAAAGAGCAATTAAAAAAAATTTCCAGAAACTTCAATCAGTTTAGACATTACATCTACTAACGGACCAAATAGTAAATATACTTGTTATTTACAGAATGCATTTCATGCTCATGCATAGCTTCTTTTAGTAAAACTATGCTTATAAAAGAAAGAACAACTCAGATATGAAACAGAACATATGTACCATTTCTATAATTAAAAACACACCCATGAAATTCCTCAGACATAGCACCCTGAGTCCTCTAATGGTTCCGAGATGAATTGATGTTTTCAATGCTTTCTTTTTATAGACGACGCTGTTTTGATGAGTGCTGTCTCTCGTTCTGCCTGCTGGAGCTGATCTACTAACTTAAAACACCTTAAATCCTTACTTTGGTGAGTCTGGCTTAAAATATACATCCTTTATAATAACCATAGGCTCAGTTATTTTTGAATACTGCCGGACTAATCTACCCACACAGCATAGATTGGGTTGTGCATAATTCTACCTAGGACGATAAAATAAAGGGCAGTCCACTAGGGTTCTCCCTGAGAAATGAGCTACGTGGGCATTGAGCGAGCAGGTTGCAGTCCCGTCTGCAAACTCTCCGTGCTACCAGCATCTTCTGAAAGTCTCCAAAGGAAACACACGCTGAACAAATGGATGTGTCTGTCTCATGTTACACGGGCGCGAGCTGCCTGTTTTCCTCACCCACAAAAGCCAAATCTTGACATTTCTCATTTGCACAGAATATGTACATCATTCATCAATAACATCTAAAAGCAAGCCCCAGCGAAATATACCACACAGAGGAAAATGCAAAAACCGGTCCTGCACCGGGTCCCCAGGAGATAAAACGGGAGGGACTTAATCAGTGGGTGGATGAGGTTCACCAGGAGAGTCGTCTCTAAAGTTTATCTGAGAGGAAAATACAAGTTCGGGTTCCTTCAGAAGTTTTCTCATTTTTATTATTATTATTATTTTTGAATCTTTAAAGATTATGCTGTTTACTGTGGGGTAGGTTGCCCAAGGAATACGTCAGACAGGAAAATATTTTACTTCTGAAGGCTAGGGCTAAATAATGAAAGTACTGTATCAATTCCACACTGAAGCTATAGTTATAGTTATTTTAGTTTATTTTTTAAATTTTAGAGCCTATGGATTATCTTGACAATAAAAAGTCTAATAAAAAGAAACCACACTCAAGCCACTTTTGAAGAACACACACCGATCGCATTTCACAACACCAGGAGCTAAAAGTTCTGACGCCCCTTCAAAAATGACCCTTGTTCATTAGAATCGGCGGTCAAATAAATATCACGGGCAAGCAAAATTAACATTTAGTGTGTGCCTCACTGAAACTCCTTAACTGCCATTAGCACACACCTGGATTTTAAATTGGGACACACGGAGACTTCTAATAGGAGATTGGCTTACAGGCAGAGGCTAATCTATTTAGTTATTGTTGTGAAGAGTCATGACTATTAGAACAAAATTTGAATTCACCATCGTGCCCGGTAGAAGACAAAACAACAACAATAATAAACAGCTGTAATCAGTGGGATTACACACCAACGGATCTATCCCCAGGAAAATGCACGTAATGTGTGCCGTAATTGCTATTTTTTTTTTAAGTTGACCACTTACATGTACATTGTTAGCTTTTGCCTAAAAAGTGAATATTTAGCAGTTTGATTTGACTCTCCTTGAAAGCTGACAGTGAGCAGCCGTCCCACACATCTGTCTACGCATAATAGAAATGAGTCTTTCATTCTGATATTGCCCTTCCCACTTCAGTATTTGGCTATAAAAATTGAGAGACTTGGTATAGCCAACATCACCAAAGCATAGCAGTTTTTCATATAAAAAATTTTACTGGGAATTGTTGTAAGTTAAGTTGATAGCCAAGGAGGTCTTCCTTCAGATTTCTTGTTTTTCTTTCCCAAATTGAATGCTTTCTAAGCTGGCCCGACTGACATTTAAAAGTAAGAAAAATGAATTTGGAGAAAGGAGCCAATGTCCATTAGATGATATTTTATTTCTATAGGTTGCTTAATTGTGAAATGTGACTCTACACTCTTCTGTTTTAAATACTTAAATAAACTTGACAAAAACATTGGGAAACACGAAGACTTGATGGACATTAGACTCTTGTTCTTTTTGCCTCTTTTCAAAGTTATACTCACTCAGTTCTGTGATTTTTTTCCCCCCTTCACTATCGATGTCACTTTGTGTGTGCGTTATTTTGGGAAGACATTAAACAGATCTGGTCTGAAATGAACACTGCAGGTAACAAAGTGAAGAGCCAGCATCTCTCCGATGCACGTGAGAGTTGAACTAGAAAGACAAAAATCACCCGTTCGGAAAACCCTCGGCTCTGAAAACCTTTCAGGGAGCCTGACGAATGCAGTCACCGTTCATGACCTATTTGATGTGGACATTTACGTCTTCAAAGTGTCTGGCTCATTTCTGTCACTGAAAGAGGTCGTGAAGGGCTGGAGGACAGTTTAGGAGCCGTGAGGGAAAGATGTGGCACAAACTTATCTTACATAGCCCGCTAGAAAAGCTATACTTGGAGGGGCGGGAAGATTTACAACCCCGGCCTAACCTACCCTGAGGCCTCCTGCCTTAGAAACACAGGAAACCCCGGTCAAGTTCAGCTGTCTCCCTCCCTCTGTTCTGGATGGCTCTCTGTTCATTTTCTTAAAAGACAAAAAGTCAACCCCTTTGAAATCATGAGCACTGAACTTTCTCCTGCAGACTCGTGACAAGAGGCTGTGTGTCAGCAGCCTCTCTATGGGCAGAGCAGGCAGCAGCCAGGACGGTTCATCGTCGCTGGGCGCTTTCGCACATGGCCTCTGGAGTGGGAACAGTGGCCGAGGTTACACGTCGGCCCCTTTGTGGGAGGCTCTGGCCATGGGCTTGCGGGCTTCGGGGCGGCGGCCGGCCAAGAAAGCCAGGAACAAGGCAGCACCAGCACAAGGGTGTCAGCAGCAACCTGTCCCCGGCTGCCTTTCCTGCTTTGCCCAACTAACAGGCTCTAATGCCGAGTTCTCTTGCCACGGATTCATTCCTGCTGGTTTCGGAGCCTGGGCTCTTCCCCGTGGGTCCGTGGTGTTTACAAAACAACAGAACCACACTGGGCAGAAACTGTCAGCCCATGTGGGGAGGCGGCTGCTAGTTTGGATGGAAAAGCTGACACAAGGTCTGGCCCTGGTTTTGAGGGGCGCTGGCTTAGGAGCGTCACCCGCAGGCACTGGGAGGGTCAGAGGCAGTGCCCCTGGCTGAGAGGTGACCGGGAGCGACCCGGCATCCTCGTCACTGCACCTAGTCAATGCTCGGCTGAACCCTCTGCTCTGCTCGGCTCCCTCTGGGCCGACAGATGCCCCCAGCCATTTGCAAAGGGATCTGAACTCCAGCCGAGCACTTGCTGGGCTCGGACACCCTGGCAGCATCCTGACGGGGGAGTGGCTGGAAACGGCGAAGCCCACACACCGGAGGAGAGTTCTAGGGGCGCCCCGCAGCTGGCAGCCCCGTTCTTACCTTTCCTCTTGCACCGTCTCCTCCGACGTCGCTTAGACTTGCAGCGGAGTTGACCGCTCAGCCCGCCGGACCCTCTGCTGCTTCCCAACACGGATGCCATGGCTGAGACTCGGGGAGTAGAACCGGACAGGGATCCTTTCTTCACCAGCGTCACCTTCCCCGCTCTCACGGCGGCTCTGGCCGCCCCGGCTCACCGCTTCTGCTCCTGCTGACCGGGGAGCGGGCTCACTTTTCTTTTCCTCTCTTAGCATGAAGCACTCCCGCGGCTCCTCTCTGTCCTCTCTCTCAAATTGTTCTGTCACTTGTTTCCCGCTTGGGCTGCGAGCCTGGAATCTGTGCCGATGGCTCCCCAGCCGAGGGGCGCAGGGCAGGGAGGTGGGCTGCTGGCGAGGTTGGTCTGGGCGTGCTGCTCACCTCCTCCTCCGAGCGGGCTCTTGGGGGTCTGGGCTCCGAAACGCAGGGCTTCTACTTTGGCACCTCCGCTAGTTGTTGGGGGGACCAGCCACTTTGAAGCCAATCACGCAGGGAGCTTGTCTATTTGCTGCTGCAAAGTCTAATTAGATCCAATCACAACTGTCTGCTGGCTCTGACATCAGCACCGCCAACCCTTTGCATCTGCTGTCAGCTTGCAAACTCAGCTCCCGATCGGGAGACAGAGCTGCCCGGGACCTGGTGGAGACGAAAGAAGGCTGCCCGGGGGGAGGGGCGGGGGGACAGCCACAAGGCAGAGCCAGCCTGAGGGGACAGCTTGCAGGAGGGATGAGCCTGCAAGCCAGGCTCCAGTGCCCGACCACACAGCGCTGCGCTCCTGCCATCGCAGAAACGCACCGCGGCTGCCTCTCCAGCTGAACAGTTGTTAACTAGTTAATGCATAACCGCGCTGGCTGGGTTGAGGGGGAAACAGCGCTCAGAGGTGCAGGGAGCTGGCTTCCTCCGAGGGGAGCTAAGCTTTGCAATTCCCCCAACACTGCCTCCTCGGAGGGAGCGTTCATTTTTCAGAGACTGCCTGTTGGTCTGTTTGCACGTTTTGTGTTGTTTTTCCTTTCTATCCCTCCGCTGCTCCCTTTGCCAAAGAGAAATCTTGCATAAAGACGGAGGTGTTTTCGCCTCGGAGCCCGATTCATAAGGCAAGGAATTGCAATGGGCTGCTCTATTTAGGGAACGAGGGATTGGGAAGGTGCACAGGGTTTCCTGCCGGCACTCTTCCTGCCAAATGTCACATCCCAGTGAAAGAAAGTCATATTTACAAACGGGCAGACGGCAAAGTGAAAGAGTTTTCAACATTTATTTTCAAGCTTCTCCTCCCACCCCCTCCCTGCCCTGACTATACTTATGGAACCCTAAAAATCCTATGTAAACTATCAGGAGGAAAAGAATCCAGCCACCACCATTGCATTTTGCACTTAAATCACATAAGCTATGAATTACAATAGGAACGGCTTGGGAAAAGCAAACCACTCCTGAGCGCCCGTTAACACGTGGCTACAAAAAGGGCACGCACATATTTCTGTGTCCTGTACCACTTGACGGGCACCCTTTCCCAGCTCCTTATGGGCCTGGAAGTTTCCAGATAATTTTCTTTATGTAAGAAACAAGAATTCCTCTGGGGCACATTGCAAACAATTAGGGCATTTCAGTGGCTGTTGTGCGGTGTGTGCTGATGGGTCAGGGCTCCCTGGTGAGAGGGAGGGAGACAGAGAGGACAGGGCGAACCTCTGATTTTAAATTTTAGCTCCGCAGCTCTGCCTTCGGGCAAATGATGTCAACGAGGCCTCAGTTTCCTCATCTGTGAAATGGGCATAATATTATACTAGCAGGGCCTCGTAGGTCTAGCAATACTTGAGAATCAGCATGCACAGTGACTGGTCTATCTGACCCACTCAGACTGTTTAGTCATTTGGTTCAGAAAAATAAATTGAAGAGAAAAAATGAGCATATATTATGGGCAGGCCTCAGAAAGAAGGGCCGGTTAGCTGTCTGGCTCATGTCAGATGGATCAATGCAATGAAACCACCTCTCTTGTCTGTGCCACGTTCAGAGATTTCATTCCACTGACAGCCTAGCTTAAAAAACTGCTGATAATTCCCAGTGAACACTGCCCAGGGCACGACTCGCCCACTTGCTCTGTGTAATGTCAAAGGCATCTGAGAGCTCTCCCCAGGACACACACGCCCTGACCCAGATTTGCCCTGTTTGTTTGGGTTTTGACAAAACACGGGTCCCTGAGGTGAGAAACCCGGGGAAGATGTTTCAGGAAATATCCCCAGCGAACGAAGTCACCTCCAGGGTGTTGGCATTTACTCAGGGCCCTATGGGCACCCACCTCGGTCATATGGATACAGGTGCAGCCCAGGGGACCCGTAAGCACTGACCCTTCCTTCCCTGGGGCCTGGGCCTGGTGAGCAGAGGGCACAACTTCTGGCTCAGAGGTGGCTTCTGACTTTGGTGGAGATGGGGCACCAAGATCGAAAGGAACTTGAATGTGTAGCACACAGTTTAGATCCAGATTTGAAAGCTGGTGAAGATCAACATCATGGCCCCTCTTCACCTTTTCTTGAAGATCCTCTGGTTGGCTTATTTATTGATTAATTTTGGGGGCATAATTTGTGCAAACACGGTTTCA
Organism: Craseonycteris thonglongyai; assembly: GCA_004027555.1. Taxonomy (NCBI): domain Eukaryota; kingdom Metazoa; phylum Chordata; class Mammalia; order Chiroptera; family Craseonycteridae; genus Craseonycteris; species Craseonycteris thonglongyai. The sequence continues at coordinate 45,142 of PVKE010003816.1, forward strand.
GCATAGAGGTGTGCCCTTTTCTGTGTTCTCTTCGTCTCGCACAAAGTAACGCGCAATAGATGAACGAGAGTGACAGTGTGGCAACGTCTGTATCTCAAGCCTCTCCAGAGGAGGCTCGTGGTTACAAATATTTTAACTCCAAGGTGGTGCACAGTGAGCATCGTGCACAACCTGCCAGGCTTCCGATGGGCCGTTGTGCCTTTGGTCTGTTTCCTAGATGCCAGCATAGCTTTGGCAGCCGAATGCGGTCACGCGCAGGAGTTGGGAGATCGGGAGACAACGGCACCCTAGTGCCCATCAAGAGATGTCACTGACGTGAGTCTTAAGCCAGTTTGAGCCAGTCCCTGGTCTTCCCACAGAACAAAGAACTGGGGGTGGGCTGGGGGCTCCTGGGAGAAGCTAGCTGCCCAGAGAGTCAGCCGTGATCCTGCCTGAACCTGTTGGCTTGTGAGGAACAGATGCTAGGGTTCTGGCCCGACAGAAGCAGTCGGCCCTTGAGCCAAGGAGGGTGTAGTTTCAGCATGGGCTAGATGGGGTCTCCCCGTGGGCTCACCCACAGCACCCCTAGATTTTAATCACCGCTCTTACTGGAACTGCGACAGCCAGTTACTGTGTGTGGTGGTTTTGCTTGTTTCGTTTACATCCACCTCTGCTCAGACCACCAGGAGCAGGTGTGGGGTCTGTGCCTTTGGCCCCAGCAGTGAGGAGGGCACAGTGCCAATGTCGTGGGAACACGTGTCATTTGCTCACAGTACAACCCAGAGTTTACCTTTAAAGCTGAAGCTCACTTGATTGTCACAAAAACTCTATGAAGCAGAATGAAGACTAAATTGCTTCTCCAGACGAGGAAGCTGAGGCTCAGAGAATTTAGAAAATGTGCCGAAAGTTGCTGAGGGCAGGCGAAGGTGTACGCTCAGACCCTTCCCCCTGTCCAGCCTGGGACGTTTTCTGCTTTTATTCTAGAGTCTGAGATGACGTGATTTGGTGAACTTCCATAAGCCTTGTTTGAGAGAGGTGAAAATAGATGAAATACTGACCCTGAGCTTCAGCGAGTTTGTATGTGTGTGTGTATAATTTGCAGATATATAACATATATCAATAGCTGGTATCTATTTATGTATGTCTTACATCTGTATCTAGATACCTCTCCCGCGGTGGGTATCTAGGCCTCTGTGGGTCTGTACGGATCCCTAAATACAGGTGTCTAGGTGTAGGAAAGAGTAAGGCGCTGGCAGGCAACACTAATGCAGACTTCCACTTTTACTAACTTCAGCCACAGAACGTGGAACATGCATTTCTCATCCTCAAGCTCTCCACGTTTATCTTTCTTCCTCTGGACAAACCTGCATCCTGGACGGGAAAGATCTTACCACCCTCACTGGCCCCCTGAGGCCTTCGAGTGTTGGGGTGTGTGAACCAACACTATCACTGGGACTTGGCTTAGCACGCCCCAATGGATTCCAGAAAGAACGTGTGTCAGAAATGTCACAGACTCTCAGAGCTGACCTCCAGTTTCTGCACAGGAGGAACCAGAGGTCTGTGTTAGGACACATGGCGACAGTGGTAATACCTTCTAACAGAAATGCAATGTTAACTGAGTGTCCCTCCAGACTCCTGACTTGGCGCCAGAGCCTAATACCAACTTACAATATTCATCAGCCAGGTAAGAGTATAGTTAACTTGGTTTCTCCTACATTTCCCCAAACACGTAAGAACACCCACAGAAATGCCCAGGACTTATTCAGCATCTGATTATTAGGTAGTATCCGCTCTCCTACCCAGTGATTTTCACTGGGGGAGGGGAGAGCAGAACAGAGGGTCGCTGGAGATATTCGTGTTTGCTGACCTATGACATCATTGCCAATGGCACCCAATTATTATTTTCACAAACAGAGAAATAGCACGGGAGGGCGTTTTCATGCTTTCATCTTCAGCCATTGTCCTTAAATAGAAATAACTCACATCAAAGGACGTGGGCCAGAGTCTTGAAAGTACCGGAACATAATGCATCGAGATAACACACTGTGCCACATGCATCCTCTTTCGTGTTCTCCTGCCAGGGGACGCAGGGACAGAACAGAGGTCCGAGGTGAGGGAAAAGTTTGAAAGTGAAAATGTGCTTCGGACAATGCTCTCACTGGAATTATTGCTCCCTTTGTTCTTCTTTCTTTTTCTCTTCCATATGCCTGTGGCTTCAGAGAATACCAAATGCATGCTTACCTATTTCCTGAATGACCATAGCACAGAGCAGATTGCAAGGTTTAGTTTTTCAGAGTTCCATGTGATTCTGATTACTGATTCTATCTATCTATCTATCTATCTATCTATCTATCTATCTATCTATCTATCTATCTATCTACCTACCTACCTATCTATCTACCTACCTACCTCTATCACCTATCAGAGTTCCTAGGTCAAATAATTTTGGCATACATAGTTTTCTTTATTAATCACTATCACAGATTTTAACTTGCCAAAGGTGACCCTTGAACAGCATGGGGGTTAGAGCACTAATCCCCTGTACAGCTGAAAATCCATATGTGACGTCTGACTCCCTGAGATGTTAAGTTGTCCCTCTGTGTTTGTGGGCAATTGGTTTGAGGATCCCCCTACCCAAATCTTCAGATGCTTGAGTCCCCTATATAAAATGGCATAGAACAATGCATACAGTCTGCCCTCTGCATCCGTGGACTCCCAACCGCAGATCAAAATGGCATTTATTGGAAGGTATTTATTGAAAAAAAAATCCACATATACGTGGACCCACATAATTCAAAGCCATGTTGTCCAAGTTTTAACTGTCTACCTTCAGGCTAAAACTAACTGAATGTCTGTATTAATGTTTAAAGGAACACTACAGATAAAGGAAAATACAGGCAAAGAGAAAAAATGATGTCTAACATTTGTTCCCACAAGACCAGACTTCAAATTTGACTTAACACAGTATTTCACCGTGTCTAGTCTTGAACAAGGTATGAAACCCTCCGGAGCCCCTTCTGTAAAATGAGGGGGGATAACCAGAGCTGCCACGAACATCAGATAATGGCAAGTACACATGGGAAGCTCTTTGTGAATGGGCCTGACTGCTACAGTCACTTAAGATGTCTGTTGTGGTCTTGCAGCACACAGTGCGTTGATTTGAATTACCGGCTTCCTTACGGACAGGGAAAAGCATTCATATCAAGATGGTCTTTGAGATTAAGAGCCCAGAGGAAGATGGTCTACTAGTGCATAAGGCTGCAGGCAAACCGCTCGGCCCGTCTATTGTGCAATGCAGGTGACCTTGACCCATCAATCTTTTCTCCGGGCTAATTGGAACAGCTGACTCCACTTCTTCCCATGGACACAGGTTGTTTTGTGGATAGGCCTGCCAGCTGCCAGACAGTGACCAGAACCAGTGTTTTATGATTGCCATGGCCTTTGGATAAAGTATGGTATTTTACTACTAAACATTTGTGCAGGATATGAGAAATGACTTGAAATAATTCTTGATAGATTCAGTTACTTGCATTTACATTGAAAAGGGCCTGGGTTGCTAGTTTCTGAAATGGCAAACCTTAATATTTTATTGAATTGTAAAGAGTTACCACTATTCAAAACTTCGTTAACGCACACCTTATGGTAGGTGCACACCCTTGTGTCTTAAACCAATACAGTTCAAAGAGTTACATTTGTTTTTTCTGTTTCCCATCTTTTCTTGGAATCAGTGATTTTCATTTTAAAGATTTATTTTATTGTTTTTGACAGAGAGAGAGAGAGAAAGAGATACAGAGTCAGAGACAGAGAGAAGGGGGAGGGCCCAGAACAGTCTCCATAGTTGCACATCACTGGTTTTTCCACATAGTTTCATTCACAGGTGGGCGTGGGCTGCACAGGGCAGGAACTGGGCCTGGGTCTCACCCCGTTGAGAACCAAACTGGGGGAACTCCGCAGTTCAGCATATGGGTCCACATGGGCCGGGGCCGGGATTCGATCTTCAGTCCCCAGGGCTGCAAAGTGAGCCATCCCGGCTTCCCCTCAGTGATTTTCAAAACAAACAATGTCATATCCCCAGAGTGTCGTGTGGCAGCATGAAGAAAGGAAGAAAATGAAACGCAGATGGGAATAGTGGTTTGGGGTGTTAATCAATGGAAGGCATTGAAAAGAAGGGTTGATGAGAGCTTGTCAGGAATACATTCCAGTAGTTTGAGCAGAGCTGATGTAACAAATTAGTTGTAGCTTGTTACCCAGATGTTTAAAGTATCAATGCCTCGTCTTCCAGGTTCCTGGGTTTGCCTGTTATCAGAGATGCAGGCTGTGCATATATTATGAAAGCATAATTTGTTTTTGATCCAGTCTTTTCCTCGCCTTTTTGGAGAATAGAAATGGTGGCTACTTGTCTCATGGTTCAAATTTGAACCAGAGGGGGGAGGGCCTAGAGCAGTGTCCACTGTTGTACATCATTAATTATGACATTGTTTCATTCCACACGGGTGGATGTGGGGCTGCATGGGTGGGTTGGGGGAACAACCGGGGTCTCCCATGTAGGAAGTAAGAACCTTCGCTGCCTAGTCATTCTTGGGGTTACTAGTTGCACCACAGTTTAGCATGTGGGTTGCACGGGCCAGGGCTGGGATTTGATTCCTGAACCTTGTGGTTGTGAGGCAAGCGCTCAACCACTGAGCTATCCTGGCATCTCACGGAAGTAATTTTTAAAAACGTGCATCATAATGCCCTTCTTTTGGTCAAGGAAGGAAGAAAAAGAGCTAGGAAAATACTAGAAGGAAGATAGAGGTGGGTTCCTTATCACAGTCAAAATTCTGATGAAAACTAGAGTACTACATAGCTCCAGGCGCTGTCTCCAGGAACCCGCACCTCTGCCCTGATCGCCCTTGTATGGCTCTGGGAAGCTTCATGAAGACACTCAGCAAAGGTCCCTCCTCCCATCTGTCCCTTGGAGCCTACATATGAGTGACCTCATAGTCACAGCAGACAGTTCTACAAGGATGGGGTTGTTCCTGCAAGCAGAAAGCACTCCATATGATCCCGTCACTGAGTAGAATGGGTCCTCATGGAAGATAACCACGTATATTCGCAAGAAATATAATTTGGTTAGAAGACATTTGTGCGCTCTGGCATGTGATGAAGTTGTTTCCTCAGTTGTTTCCTGTCATTTATCAATGCAATACATTTGCAGACCATATGCTAAAAATCCATGAAATGTAGCGTCATCCTTTTATTAATCAAAACCCTAGGCCCATACAGAACAGCCTTTGCTTTCAAGACTATTACACAAGAGGGGACCCCAAAACCCAGGCCCCTTGTAGCACGGGCTTCCCGGTAGGTGAGTGTTCTAGGAACCCATCTGCCTCCGTGGACCAGCTGGTGGTAAGAGAGGCTGCGTTTGGCTTCAGTGAATTGTTTTTGGAGACTCTTTTAACACATCTGCCCATTTCATGATGGGTAATTTATACGAACAACGTGCAGCATGACAAAGCACCTGCCCACACCACGCTGAGTGTTCAGCACTCTTTGACCAAAAAGGGCATGACCCCTATGCCCCCACCACCCCAAATCACCTGATCTCACCCCCTAGTGAACCTTTTTTTGGTTTCCCTGGTTGAAGAAGTCCTCAGAGGGAAATGTTTCACAGATGTCCACAAGGCGAAACAAAAAAACGGCAGCAGCACTAAACGGCATCAAAACTGATGAGTTCACAGACTGTTTTGAGCCGTAGAAAAGGCGTCTTGATAGGTGTATTGCATCCAACAGAGAGGACTTTAAAGGTGACTGAAGTTTAAACACGTAAGTATAAATACACAATTTTTAATAAATACATTCAGGTTTTTTGGGTCCCCTCTCACATGTCAGGAAAATAACTTGTGCCCCCCTCATTTTCGTGGAAATCGTCAGCACCCTTGCCATTGCACCACCCCTCTTTCAGAAGAGAAAGGAGCAAAAGGAAGATGGAGAAGGAGTTCTCAGTGGAGAGGACGGAAGACAAACTTGTCTTCCAAGCGCGTGGGGCGGAGGACAGACCCCTCCATGGGTTCTCCCTGTGGCTCAGCCTCGTCAAGGCCTTCTGCCAGCAATGCGCTCTTCCCAGCCTCACTATGAACCACTCAGTGCCCGCCACGGGCGTCCAGCTTTGCAATTATCCTGGAGCTCTTGGAGGTGCTTCTGACATTTTCTGAGCAGGAGGCTACCGTCCCAGGGCTCAGCAGGTCCTTCTAGAACCAAGCTCCCATGTTTCCTTCTCCATGTGTTTAGTGCTCAGCCAAGTCAGTTACGAAGCAGTCCCTGGCTTTCACATCCCCCACGGGGGCAGTCCCGGGAGAGTGAGACCCTTTGGACCTGGGTGTCCTTTCTGTGCCAGGCGAAGCATGCTTTCTTGAAGGCACTATAGTGAGGGTTCAACGAGGTGCGATTTGTAAAGTTACAGGAACCACGGAAAGCTATGCGCAAATACAAGAGCATGTCATTATGGATGGGAGCCTTGCATCAATAATGGTGTACAACACCTTCCAGGTTCACGGACATGGCGGGTCTTCGGTGTTTCAGGAGCAGGACAGCACTGAGCATGGTGCACAGGGCACAACGAGCACAGCTGGTGGACTGTCACGAGCAGAAGGCAAAGCACATCATTGCCGACCTTGTAAGGCTGCTGTGAGGTTGACACAAGTCAATGCTTGTAGAGTACTCGGGCCAGTGCCTGGAACATGCTAACGATGAGCCTGCATTTGTTCACGTACGGTGAGCACGCCAGTGAGCTCACGGCAGTGTGGGAGGTTCACGTTTCATGTCAGTATTGTGACTGTGGGAATGTGTTCATGGCATTGGGATGACGGGGGCCTTTCCTGTCACTGAATAACACAGATGTAAGTGACTGACCTCTTCTTCTTCTTCCCAGGGAAAGTTGTGAACTGGAATAAGTCGGGGCCAAAGAGAATACGATTATTAACTCATGTCTCCTTTTTTATCAGGTCCTTCTCTCCAACACAGAGTGTTGTTAAAAGGTATTTAGGAAAGGGAAGAGGAGAAGCAATTGTCTTCACACTTGATCTTAGCCAAAAGGCTGAGAAGCAATGCAATTTTAGTCTTCGAAGAAGAAAGGGCTCAGAAAGAAGAAGAGAATTCAGGAATTTTCCAAGAGAACTGAATGAGTACAAGGGGAGACTTAAAGCTGGGAAACCAAACAATGTCCCTGAGGTATGATCATGGGGGAGATACAGAACACAGGGGGAAAGGTGTGGGTTTTGAGCTTACCTGACCTGAGTTCAAGTCTGTGACAACATGGATGGACCTTGACAACATCTTATTAAGCACAATAAGTCAGACTGTAAGAATCAAGAAACATATGTGAGGGGAAGCCGGGATGGCTCATTGGGTTAAGTGCTCACTTTGAAGCTCCGGGGACCGGGGATCAAATCCCGGCCCCGGCCCGTGTGGAACCATATGCTGAACTGGGAGCTCCCCCAGTTCAGTTCTCTCTCTGTCTCTGTATCTCTGTCTCTGTATCTCTCTCTCTCTCTCTCTCTCTCTCTCTCTCTCTCTCTGTCAAAAATAAATAAATAAATAAAATATATTAAAAAAAACCAAAAACATAGGTGGATATAAAACTGAAAGTAACAAGGAAGCAAAAATTCATGGACAGAGTCAATAGTATAGTGGTTACCGGAGGGTAAGAGGGGAGGTGGGTGGGAGAGCTGGGGTGGGTGGTAGAGATGGGTATTAAGTATATGGTGATTGAAAGAGAGCTGATTCTGGGTGGTGAGCACCTAATAGAATGCATAGACAGCGTAATGTAGAGTTGTACACCTAGAGACAATGTAATTGTTACCAACCAATTTCACCCCAATAAATTAAAAAAAAAAAATCTCACTTGAGCCACTGATGGGCTATGTAATACTGGGCAAATTACATGAAATCTGTGGGTCTCAGTTTCCTCATCTGCAGAATGGGGCTTGGATATTCATCTCATGCATTGTGACGATTCGATTTACACAGTGTCAGCACTCAGGCACTCACTAGCAATACTCCCGTGACCTCTGTGTGAACTCTGTGGCTGCACAAAAATATAGGAGGGTGTTATTGAGGGCACATACTTCCCTGTGAGTAATCTTGACATAGCACTGCCATAGCAAGCAGGAAGTTCAACACTGCACACTTCACAACGTGGGTGATATTTTGTTGTCCTGGGTGGGGAGTCCAGTTCTAAGGGCACTTTGGCGTTTATGATGCCTAGGAGCACAGCAGCCTGGCTGTCCCCTGATACTGACCACAGGGCTGTTTAAAGTCATGTTGGTTTCCATGGGACTTTCAGTGGTGATCTGTGGTCCTTAAGAGCCAGCTGCCCCAGCCCCTGAGAGCCACGGACATTGAGGGCAATCAACAGATGTGACCAACTGCCAATATGGGCGACTGACTGGGGACACAGAGCAGGTAGGCCTATGTCAATGCTCGCAGACGACAGTGCAGAGGAGATCACAGGGCTGGGCTGTATTGAATAAGTACAGTGTAAAATGAGCTGCCCTGCTGGGTCAGGCCACCCCGCCATGAGAGTGTCTGTGTTCTTGTCCCTGGTAATTGTTAGTGGCAGCGGGGCCTGCCAGGAGCCAGGCCAGGTATTCAGCCACACTTGTTCTGCATTTCAATGTGGCTCAGGCCTCTGATCTAACCTGTCAGCGACCACCTCCCAGGGGACAAGACAGCTCCGAGAACCAAGAGTCAAGAGGCCCCTTATTAAAGCAATAATGAGTTCCTGGGCTTTCCCGGAAAAGCGATTAGAGCAGATAATCACTTTGGGCTATTATTAAAATGTTTTCAATGTCTTTGGTATCCAGGAAACAATCTGTGAAAAATGGAGGGAAATATACTAAAACAGTATTTCTCTTCCAAAGGAGAAATTTTTGTGGTGCAATTGGGAAAACTGAATCTTACGTCTACGGCCTACATGTAGTATAATGGTATTTAAACAATTATTATTTTTTCATGACTTCTATCATCTGTAAATATATTTGTTTTCCTAAAGTTAGTTAAAAAAAAAAACTATAGCATAATATTACTAGCTACTGCCGTTATTGCATGTTTACATGGGATTGAAAGTTCTATGATTGGAATGACCAGTTATTTTTCTGATACTTGCTGTATTAATAGTGAAATATAATGTTGTTTAGATTCTTTAATTCATAAAATACAGAACATAGAATCACTTGATATTTGAGTCACCATGATCATATATGGATTAAAAAATTTTAAACATTAAAAAAATTGGTGAGGTCTATTGTTCTTACAGCAATTTGCAAGCTGAAGACACTAAAAATCAACAACTGTTTTTATATCCATCGGAGAAGTAAGGCCACAAGGCAAACCATTGTCTCCCAAATTGGGGAGACAGCCAGGTGGGTACAGAGAACCACAGCTTACTGGAGCAGGAACAAGGGCGTCCCCACCGGGGAACCAGCCTGGGTGGGAAAACAGGAACTAAATACAACTGATGAACTGCTGGAGGTTTGGTGTGAACAAGTCCGGGAGATGAAGACTCTGGAAGACGCAGTCACATCGTGAGATTGGCCTCCTGGAGCCCTGCCAGGTCCTCACAGTGGGCTCCTGTAGGGGAAGGGAAAGGAACCACCTTGAGATTGGACAGAACACTCTGTTCTCCTTAATGGGGCCTGCCTCAGGGGAAACCGTTACCTTAGCTGCACCTGCTGGGGTTTTATCAGAGCCTAACCTACCTGGGGGATGGGGAATACCCAGCTGCAGCCCACTCCCTCCATCCTGTCCCACCTAGGCGGGGCCATAGCCGAGAAGCACAGGTGAGGGTCATTGTGCAGAACACAGGCTCAATGCAAGACTGAGACCTAATCCATAATCCTAGGACTGTACAGCAAATCTATCCCTACCGTCTACTCCCATCACCCCCAACCACGTCAGCAAGGCTCCTGTGTCTTAACAGGGGACACAACGGAAAGAACTCTGCACATCTCAGACTTTCTCTGAGAAGAAGACTCTAAAGAAACTCCAAGACACCAGAGGAGACTAAACAAGGCCACCAGAGGACAGTTTAGCTTCTGACACCACAGGTATAGTAAGCAGTGAAGCCGGCCTAGCTCCTGGCTGGATAAACATAAATGCTCAACCAGGAGTCTACTCACTCAGTTCCTTCTCTTCAGTCTGTCGTGTTCAGCTTTAGTCAACACAAAATACACGATACACTAAAAGACAAAAATATGAAACTAAACTACACAACAACCACAGTCTAAAGAGACAGAGCCTGCACCAGACTCGAATTTGGCAGGGATGATGGAGTTAATAGACCAGGAGTTTAAAACAACTATGATTAATGTGCTAAGGGCTCTAAAAAAAAAAAAAAAAAAAAAAGGTGGACAGCATGCAAGAACAGTTGGGTAATATAAGCAGAAAGATGGAAACTCCAAGAAAGAATAAAAAAAGAAAGTCTAGAAATAAAAGCACTGTAACATAAATGAAGAATGCCTTTGATATGTTAATCAGTAGACGGGATGTAACTGAGGGGAAAAAAATCAATGAGCTTGAAAAAATGTGAAAAGAAATACTCATAACTTAAATACAGAGAGAAAAAGGCAAAAGGAGAAAGATATAACTCAATTTCTAAGAACTGTGGGACAATTGTAGAAGGTGTAGTAGGAAAATTATGTGGAAAAGAAGAAAGTAGCAGATGAAAAGTGGGAAGTATCAGAAGCAAAGGAAATAAACAGAAGAAATATTTGCAGTGATAATAGCTGAAAAATCTCCACAATTAGTGACAGATACCAAACCATAGATCCAGGAAGCTGGATCCACCAAGCAGAATAAATATTTAAAAGATCTACACCTAGGCTTACATTTAATGATTTATTTTTATTGTTTTTTGACTGAGAGAGAGAGAGAGACAGAGAGAGACAGAGAGAAGGGGGAGGGCCCAGAGCAGTCTCTATAGTTGACATTAGTTTTCCATATAGTTTCACTCCACAGGTGGGTGCAGAGCTGCACAGGGCAGGATCTGGGCCAGGAGCCTCCCACATAGGTCCTGGCAAGAACTGAACTGGGGGCACACCCTAGTTCAGCATATGGGTTCACATGGACCGGGCCCGGGATTCGATCCTTGGGCTCTTGGGCTGCAAAGTGAGCGCTTAACCCCCTGAGCCATCCCAGCTTCCCCTAGGCTTACATTTAAACTGCAGAAAATCAAAGACAATATGTTATAAGAAGCTGGGGAATAAACAACCTTACCTACAGAAGACCAAAATTATTATATGAATTGCACTGGGCTTGTCTTATAAACAATGAGAGCAAGAAGATATAAGAATGAAATGTTTAAGTGTAAAAAGGAAAAAACAAAACAAAACACCCCACCAAATCTAGAATTCTGTATCCAGCAAAATATCCTTCAAAAGTGAAGAAGAAAGCCACAGACCAGGAGAAAATACTTGCATAACACATATCTGATAAAAGACTGGAATCCAGAATATACAAAGAACTATTAAAACTCCATAAGAAAACCACCTTATTAGAAAGTAAGCAAGATATCTGGACACCTCACCAAAGAAGGTATATAGACAGCAAATAAGCCCATGAAAAGATGCTCAATATCATATGTCACTGGGGGAAATGCAAATTCAAACAGTGAGTTACCACAGTCACAATGAGAAAAATCCGGAACACTGACATCACCAAATGCTGGCGCGGATGTGGAGCCACAGAAACTCTCATCGCTGGTGGGAATGCACAAAGGAAGCAGTCACATTGGCAGGCAGTTCAGTGGTTTCTTACAAAACCAAACATACTCTTCCCATTCAACCCTCTCTATGCTCCTTGGTATTTACTCAAGACAAGTTGAAAACTGTGTCATACAGATGTTATGGCAGTTCTATTCACAATCGCCGAAACTTGGAAGCAACCAAGATGCCCTTCAGCAGGCGATGGATAAATAAACCGTGGTCCATTCAGATGGTGGAATAGTATTCAAAACTAAAAAGAAATGAGCCATCAAGCTACAAATAGGGACGGAGAAACCTGGAAATCATATTTGAGTGAAAGAAGCCAATCTGAAAAGGCTGCACGCTGTATGAGTCCCTCTCTATGATGTTCTGGAAAAGGTACAACTATGGAGACAGTAGAAAGATCAGTGGTTGGCAGGAACTGGGAGGAGACAGATGAACAGGGGGAGCAGAGAGGGTTTTAAGGGCAGTGAATCTACTCTGTGTCACTGTAATGGTGGGTTCATGTCATTACACATTTGTTCAAACCCAAAGAATGTGCAATGCTGAGAGTGAAGCCCAAGGTAAGGTATAAACTTTAGTTAATAGCAATTAATTAGTAATTAATGATTTGGGCTCAAGATGGTAATAATAGGGGAAATTGGGGTGGGAGGGATTCTATGGAAATTCTCAGCAAAATTTTTCTGTAAACATAAAAGTGCTCCAAAATAAAAGATGATTAGTTACAATGATTTAAAAAAAAAAAAAAGGTTAAAAACAAATCCCTCTCTCTAGATCCATGAAGTGTATGAGGGCTGTCCGGAATGTATCCAGCCAGGTAATATAAGATACAGAGGCATTTATGACTGGATTCCCCCCCCACCCACCCCCCGACAGCCTTTGTATATCTAAGTACAGTGACAATTTCTGTTTTAGAGATACTGGAAAGAAGGTAAACTATGTGAGTAAATCCCACAGGGTTAAATCTAAGGACACCATTACAGAAAGGGACGTTTTTCAATACATGCCAATGTTACGTGACAAGGGACGTAATTCTCTAAGCTCTCTTTTTATAAATAGCCATTCTGCTTAAGATGAGGCCTGTTATTTTGCGATACTAGACGCTGATTCCCCTTGATGAAGGAAGTCTTGAAAATGAGGCCCAGATTTATAAATCGTAGGTAGCACTGATTATCTTGGCTGTTGTTGGTAGACAACACTAGCTACCAGGGAATAAAATTTTCCACAGATTCCCGAACTGGTGAAGTTTAATCTGCAGTCGATTGATCACAGCTCAATCCACTTAAGAGGAGATCTAACCGCAAGAACCTCCTGTTAGCCACAATTATTCCCATTACTTATTAATCGGAAACCAGAGAAACCTGCAAGAAAACCAACTGGCACCAGAGATGTGCTGAAACTCAAAACACCTTTAAGGACGCTCCTGAGGCCACTGCATTGGCAGAGTCATGTATGAAGTGGTGACTCTCAGCCTTGGCTCTTTAGTCACCATGGTGTTAAGTAAAAGCAGATGCTAGAGCCTCCACATGACACAGGATCTCTGAGGGAGGGGTCAAGGCATCTATCTTTGAAGGCTCCACCAGGGAGAGAACATCCAGCCAAGTAAGAGAACCATGGCCCTTCGTTGTCTATCTGGGCAAGTTAATAGTTCTGAACAACCACCGTAGGCCACATTGATCAAATGGGAAAGGGAACTGTAATGGGAGCTTCAGCACATGGAGCCAGAGCAAGTAGCCTAGGCATTTCAAATTCTCAGGTCCAAGCAGCTTGGGAATCTAGCAAGGCTAATCTCTTACCTCACTTAGGTAAAAATATGAACAAAGCAGGACAGCTGTTGTGAAAGCATTCTGGGCAATTAGTCTTTCTAGGATGCACTCCCCCTGCCCCTCCCAACACAATTCGTGTGTCATTCGAAGGTCCTGGTCTGAGCACAAGAGCAGAAATGATGGGCTCCAATAGCAATGGATGCAGGCTGCATAACAAAGCATGGCTGCGCTCCCCTCCTCCTAAGGGAGCCATTCACTCCTTCAATGGATGGACGTTTAGAAAGCTCGAGGGCCAGGTACTCTCTCTCTTGTTTTTAAAGATTTATTTTATTGTTTGAGAGAAGGTGAGAGAGAGAAGGGGGAGGGCCCAGAGAAGTCTCCACAGTTGTCTATCATTAGTGGTGACAGGGTTTCATTTCATACAGGTGGATGTGGGGCCATGTGGGGTGGGAACAGAACCGGGGGCCTCCTGCATGGGAGGCGAGAACCCTCATCGCTGAGCCGTCCTGGCGGTTACCAGTTGTGCCACAGTTTAGCATGTGGGTTTGCACAGGCGAGGCCGGGAATTGAACCCTGGACCTCACAATTGTGAGGCAAGCACTCAACCGCTGAGCTCTCCCCCACCCCTTGAATGCCAGGTACTCTCTTAATCATTGCATACATGATGTGAACTTGACTGAGCGGTGGTTTTTGCCTTTCAGACAAACAATGCTTTTAGCAGAGCTTGTTACGCGAAAGAGATATCAGACGCCCAAAGTATCAGCCGTCCAAAGAGGAGAGCAGGGTGTGTCCTGGGAAAGTCTTTCAGGGCTTTGACCACTGGACTGTGAAGCATTCGTGTGTGTGTGTGTGTGTGTGTGTGTGTGTGTGTGGAGACACATGCTTATTATTGATATAAGACAGGAAAGCACCGTTTACTTATGTAAATTGTCTATTAAGAAAAATCCCGAGGACAGATAGCATCGGTGAGCTTACTCTTGAGATATAAATGGTTAGCAGAAAGGCTTTGGCTACTGAGCAGGTTATTTGAATCTCCCTCTCCTTGGCTTTCAAAGGGATCTTATGAAGTGTTCATGAGGTGACAGTCATAGCACCTTTCCACATAATGTCCCAGAGGACTGGGTCACTTTCTTAAAAAAAAAACCAGCAGCAAGAAAAAAAAAATCCACACCTCTACAAAAACCAAATGCTTCCAACCAGTACTATTACGGTATATATTATAATTTCCACAGTTTGTGAAAAATATCCCCTCTGACATTTGATGTCAACTAAGTCTGGGTATGGATATAAGGCCCATTATTCTAAATACTTTTCAAAATAGAAAATTTTCATGCCTTGCATATCTAATAGAATCTGGCTTATTTCTAAAGCTCAATCAATGCTCCAGTGGTTTGTTTCACCTTTTTGTTATGTTTTTACTTTTACCTACTCTGCATTTAAAAGTTTTTTAGGGGGGGAGTTAGGGATGGAAAAAGTATAAGAAAGAGAACGTTTATATCCCTCCATGTTTAATATCAATTCAAATCTTCAAACTTAAATGATTTCTGTGAATTTTGCTCTATGTTTCGTAAGTATTGAGGTACATCAAAGTCTGGGTTTAAAAAGAAACATATTTTGTCGTTTCCCTTGTAAGCTATCAATTCAAATGTTCTGTAGAAAGAAGCAAAAATTAAAAATAAAATTTAGATGTTAGGCTAGAAGTGTGTCATTGCACAAGGATTTTTTCCATGTGTCAGCCATCCAAAGCTGTAATAAACAATGACCAGATCAAAACCACATGTCAAATGTGTTCATAAAAGTATTACAGTGAATGTATTCAAATATAATTTCCAGTTTTTTTCCTGATGTGTGTAGTAAAGGATTCTTTTTTGGATTCTTGCTTCCTCTGTGTCTCATGAAATGTGTCATAAGGTGAGTTGGCAGAAATCACACGCTTACAACAAATAAATAATTTTTTGATATTTTTCATGGATCTCTTGGTCATCAGAGGGTATTCCATAAACGCCATTCGTCTCAGCTCTATTATCCGTCTACGTGTACAAACATGTCGCAGCATAGAGAAGGTTTTCTTTTCCGGGTCACAATTGTACGGTTGTCACTGATGCTATTTAACATTCTGTCGGCGGAGCAAGAGCAGCGACCCTCGCTTTCTGAGGACCAGGCGAAGGCCAGCCGTCTGCTGCTGACCTCTGCCAAGTGTCCTGCAGGGGACAAGGAGCTGGGCAATTACGGCTCTGCCAGACTGTGCCGAACACAGGGTCACAGTGATGGAATCGTGAGGCCGCAGGGGGCCAATAACTCAAGCCCTGGTTGCTTGTGCTGAGCAGGGGCCACCTGCCTGGGTCAGTGTGGATATCCTGTCCGAGTGACGGCCTGGAGTGAGGAGACTGGGCCAAAATGAGACCACAGGGCAGACTTTTAGGTTGGGTGTGGGGGTTACATAGAGGTTGTAAGGCCCTCAGAATCCCTATTACCTATTCGTGGAAGAGGGCGATGAAGCCATCTTTTATATCTGAAACAGATTTTATGGAAGCCCTGAGGAGGCACTGAAGAGGCCAGGATCCTCCTGGTGTCTGATCTCTGGCTGCCCATCCTTCCTGCTTGCCACATGCCTTGCGGCCAGGCCAGCGGGTGTGCAGGGGTTAATCACCTCTGCTCCTTCCAGAAGGGCCCTGGTGCACAGAGAGGGCTCCTGCAGATGCAAGGAGGCTGCAGCCTTCGCGTTTGAGCTCAGACACCAGCGTTTTCAGAGAAAGGGACACCACACAGTGAAACAAACAGGGCCGCAAGGCAGAAAGAAAGACACCGGGAACCCAAAGGGCTGGTTTTCGTGTGTCAGAAACGACCTCAGCACTCCAGCCCTCTGGTCATTGTAATGGGCGTGCGTGTGCTCACTGTGTCCACTGTGCTTATTCACGGGTTCTCATGGGTGACGACATACTTCCTCCTCTCATGGTCCATGGAGTGAAGTGAGGGAGTTCTTCTCAAATGCACTTCCGGTGTTTCCCAACTTCTTGCACCTCCCAAAGTGCTATCAGCTGGAGCAGGCTGGCCACACTGTCCTTCTCTTATTCTCCTTCTTCTTCTTCGTCTTCCTTCTTCCTTCTTTTTCTCCTTCTTCTTCTTCTTTCTTTCTTTCTTTCCTCCCTTCCTTCCTCCCTTCCTGATTTACTTTATTGTGGTTTTTTTTTTCCACCACAGAAGAGACAGTGAGAAAGGGGAGGGCCCAGAGCAGTCTCCATAGTTGTACATCATTAGTTTTCTAGATGGGTTCATTCCACAGGTGGGTGGGGGGCTGTGCAGGGCCGGAACCAGGCTGGGGGTGGGATTGGATCCTCGGACTCCTGGGGCCGCAAATGAGCGCTCAATTGGTTGAGCCATCCCAGCTTCCCCCACACACTTTTCAACCCTAAGCATTCATGATCGATCATCTGATCCCAGTCACAGCAGTGACTTTTTTCTGTTATTGGGTTCTGAGAAGGAAGAGGACTCTCAATTTTTAAAGAGTCTTTTTGTTCAGGTTAATGCAACTAATCATACCGTCTGTTTTCTGCCAATGCCCACCAAGCTCACACACACACTTCGCATACATCACACACACACACACCTGACACACACCTCACCACACAACAACACACACACACACACCCTACCACACAACACACGTACCTCACACACACACCTCGGCACACAACATACAACATAGACATACACACACACACCTCACCACAACCAGACACACAAACCTCACCACACAGCGTACAACAGACACACATATACCGCGCACACGCGCGTATACACACACACACACACACACACACACACACACACACACACACACCAGCATCCCACATGCGCAGGACGCTGGTCTGGAGCGCAGTGCACCGAGCGACCACAGGGGGTCGCTGCGCAGCAGCCCAGACCCCCCCTGACACAGGAAGAGCTTCTCCTTTAGCATCTCTGTGTCCATAAAGCCACCTCTACGTCGCCGGAAATACTCCTGCTTTGTCTTGGAACAATCCTTATATTAAAAAAACAGATTAAAAAGGGTATTTGAGAGGGAACCTATTCCCAAGGGGTTGCTAAAGGGGAGCAACAGTCACAGATAATTTGCCTTGTGAAGACAACTTCTCTGGATGCCACCCCGAATGAACTCTTTTGGGGGGCTAGGTGCCCAGATGTGGAGATCCCAGCAGGAACTGAGAAAAAGTGCCAAAGACTTAAAAAAACAAATAGTCATTATAGGCAAAAGCAAGCTTATTGGACCCATGGTCCAGGACAGCTTTGAATGCCGCCCAATACGAATTTGTAAAACATTATACAATATTTTTGCCATTTTTAAAAAACTCATCAGCAATCGTTAGTGTGAGTGTATTTTATGTGTGGCCCAAGACGATTCTTCTTCTTCTAATGTGGCCTAAGGAAGCCACAAGTTTGGACACTGCTGGGCTAAGGGAATCATTAAAAAAAAACAAAAAAAACCTGTGCAAATGGCTAGAAACAGTGCCATAATGTTTAGAAAATACATTTGAAAACAATAACTATAACTCTTATTTCTGACCTAGTAAGAAAATTGAAAATCGGAATGCTGAATCTAAAACTTAAAGTGTGAGAGAAAATTTTGTCTTACTTCATTCTTTGGTATCTGATTTATTTAGAAATATGCATGCATATCTAGTATCTAGTCATACATAGTTGTACACACACACACACACACACATACACGTTTCCACCTTCTGCTTGTAAAGCTACCTTCAGAAGTTCATAAAAGCCATGACCCGGGGGAAATTTCTCCAGTTCTCTAATCCTCAGTGTCTGCTTGTAATAGAGGCACATCAGTGGTCCCACTTCCTGGGGCTATTGTGAAAACTGAATGGACTGGTCAGGGAGACCCAGCCCTAGGGAGTTCCCACATGCTAGGTACCAAGAGCACTGAGCTACATACCCAATGAATTTTATTCCTGTAGTCTCTGTGAGAGAAGCAAAGCCACTGACCTGTGAATAAATACATCTGATGGTGAGCTGAGCTACTGACCTCCTACTAAGGTACAAGAAAAAGTTAAATGATATGATAATCACCGCAGCCTTTGTGACAGTTCTGTCATGTACTGGGATTTTATTGACAAAACAACATTAAAAAAAAAAGAGATCTCCTTTTCTGAAACCATGTCTCTCCTGTTCAGATTATATAAATTACCCAATGTGTAAGGTTTCTGAAACGAGAGAGCTAGAATCACTATTGTTATTATTGCAATTGTTATTCAAGAGATTGTAATTACACAAAATACTGGTTTTCTGAAGGCCAATAACCACTATGAGCATATGAAGTTAAGAGTATTATCAATTTTGTGTGGGGCTAGAAATGCAGCTTTATAACAATTTTACTGGTTGTGTGTGTGTGTGTGTTGTGTGTGTGTGTGAGAGAGAGAGACAGAGAGAATTTTAATAGAGGCAGTAACATTATTTAACTTTTAAGCAATTTTTCAAAATATGCTTAAAATTCTCACCTCTTCACTTCCTTTATGGCATATTTGGTTTTATGCTAAACTGAATTCGGGAGATTCTATTAATGAAGATGGTTTAATGCCTGTGCATTATTATAATGGGCTCCTTTGTTCTACAACTTCTCCCCATGTCATAGACTAAGTCATTAATCAATGGGCGCTGAAAAATAATTGTCTAGTTCTTAACAATCATCTATTGTTGAAACATTTGGAATTTTAAGATAAAGATGTACAGGCTGTTCTGAAAAACGGTTTAAGATTACCCTTCATGGAATTGTGGACATATTGTTGGAAATGCTGAGCAGCTGACCTGGTCTTAATGCATTTTTGAGTCCCTTGTTCAATTGCCTATTCAAATTGTGTTTGAAAAGCTGACTTCATTAATGTCAGGAAATAATGATTTTGTATTTTTAATTGAGCTGGCACAATTATGAAATGCAGAACTATCACAGGATTCTTTAGCCTTTTTAAACCAGAAGTGCAGCACATTAATAATAATCATGACAGCAACTTTTCGTCTATTTAACTTCATCTTTTTGTACATGGTACCCCCAGTCTGGACACCTGCTCTAAATAAGAATCCGGTATCTCTGAATGATTACTATTCAGCAAGAAATGTATGACTACACTATGCTTTTTTAGTAGCTCAGCACTAGATACCTTTCTCACTGAAAATGCTGTAATCTGAAATGTCAATAAATACATCTCATGCCATCTTCTACTATAACAGATTACCACTTAAATCTGTCAAGATTGAAGTCTAACTCATAGCCTAAAAGAAATGTGAATTCTAAGTGGGGGAAAATGTGTACCTGTCTTTTTCATATAACTGACCTGTATGTAAATATCTGTATCCTTGGATATTTATTTGACTATATTTCTAACTCTCCCCAGACAGAGTGTTCTTCTGGACAGTCTTTGGGCTTATTTATTTTGCATATACCACGAATCACTTGTAGACTTTAGTGAATAATTATTGAGTGGCTTTTATTTGACAAGTGCCTGGAACAAATACAATTGAAGAAGAAATACCTGTATTTCTTCCAGTTATCTCCACCCCAAAGAAACCCAACGTAACTAATCTTTCTCTTCTTGTCCCTATCAATACACTAAAATGAGCAGTCCTTTCCTCTCCCTTAAGCACATTCAATGAATCTGCAGTGTGTTATGTGGGAGGGGACAGTGGCACCAGGTGGTCTTTCTATCACTTCAAAGTCTAGAAGGGTGAGGCCCATTGAGGGCATCTGATTATTTCAATAGTAAGACCTTTCTCATGGGCAAATCACCAGGCACATCATTATCCCCTTATCTCTTAATGTTGAAGACACACTACATCCCCCCTGACACTGGGAACAGGCAAGGATGTCCAATATGAGAACTTGTGTCCAGTGTTGCACTGGAGGTTCTAGCCAGTCCTATCAGTATGTTTGTAGGAATGGGCCTACACGATGATGTACAGTCTGGCTGGTCAAGACTGGAATCCGCAGGGCAGGCCAGCAAAGCAAACTCTAGGCAAGGATTTGATGCTGTCATCTTGAGGCAGGATTTTTCCTCTAGGAAACTCCAGATTTGCTCTTAAGACCTTCAACTGATTAGCTAAAGCCCACCCACACTATTGAGGACCATCTCCTTTGTTTAACTCATTTTGGAAGCTAACCACGCCTACAAAATACCTCTATAGCAACAACTAGATGAGTGTTTGATTGAATAACTAGGGACCGTAGCCTGGCCAAGTTATAAAAGCCTGACCCTCATGCCAGTGTAATAAAGCAAGAAAAGGAAATAAAAGACAAAGATGTTTGAAATAAATAAATAGGACTTTTTATATTTACACATTACATGATACACTATGTAGACCAGGGGTGTTCAACCTTTTGGCTTCCCTGGGCCACATTGGAAGAAAAATTGTCTTGGGCCACACATAAAAATACACTAATACTAATGATAGTTGATGAGCTAAAAAAAAAAAAATTGTAAAAACGTCACATAATGTTTTAAGAAAGTTTATGAATTTGTGTTGGGCCACGTTTAAATCTGTCCTGGGCCATGTGAGGCCCACAGGCTGCAGGTTGGACAAGGTTGGTATAGACAATACCAAGGGCTCTACAAGAAAAGTACTAGAACTACATAAGAGTCTAGCAAGGTTACTGGAGAGAGGTCAAGATTCAGAAATCAATTATATTTCTATATGCTAGCCATGAGCATTTGTAAATTAAAATAAAAAATACCATTTACAAAAATTGTGAAGTAATGTTAAAGCTTACAAATAGAGGCAAGTTGTGTATGCTGAAAAATGCAAAACTTTGATGAGATAAATTAAAAATGACCTCAACAAATGGAGCGATACATCAAGCTCATGCATTGGAAGACTAGATATTGTTACATTAGTTTTTCCCCAAATGATCTATAGAGTCAGCAAATCAATCAAAATCCTGGCAGGCTGGAAATTTAAAAGGTAATTCTACAATATGAGGTC
Organism: Craseonycteris thonglongyai; assembly: GCA_004027555.1. Classification (NCBI taxonomy): domain Eukaryota; kingdom Metazoa; phylum Chordata; class Mammalia; order Chiroptera; family Craseonycteridae; genus Craseonycteris; species Craseonycteris thonglongyai. The sequence continues at coordinate 66,608 of PVKE010003816.1, forward strand.
TGTCCAGAAAATATCCATCTATTGTCAATATGATGAGAATGATTACATGGCTGTATATTTTCCAGACAGCCCTCATGTGTTTTAAAGCAAATGACCAAGAATCGTCAATTTCAAAAAAAAAAGGAAGAAAAATGTTGCAAGCTTCAGATGACCAGATTTCAAATTTTCGAAGAAAGCTAATATAATAATCAAGACAGAGTAGTTAGGGTAGATGTGTGGATCAGAGGAACAACAAGAAGAGTTCAGAAATGGACTGAAACAGACACATGCAGTTGGTTCTCAACAGAGATGCCGAAACGATTCCATGGTGAAAGGGCAGTCTTTTAAAGAATGGTCTTGAACAGTCGGAAATCCAGGTGCACAAAAATGAACATTGGCTCAAATCTTGTACATACAAAAATTTCAACACAGGCTAAAGTGAAATAGAAAACCATAAGCTATACTCCTGCAAAGAAGTACAAGAAATAAACTTTGTAAATTTGGGTTAACCAAAAATTGATTAAATAGGACACAAAATTAGAAGGAAAGCTGACTCTGGGTGGTAAACACATATTACAACACATAGACAAAGAACTATGGAATTGTACACTTGGAACCCATGTAATTTTTACTAACCAATGTCACCCTAATTTAACAATAAAAAAAGTGACTTGCAAACAAGCAAAAATAAAAAGATAAATAAAAAAATAAATAAGAAAATAAATAAGAATAAAGGACACAAAAGAGTTAAAGAGAACAAAGCAAACAACAACAAAAACAAACCAAGAAAGGGCAAATATTAAAGAAATAAATGGATCAATAAGGCTTTATCAATATGAGAAGTGTCTGGTCTTTAGAACACAAGAGGTAAGGCAGAATACGGGAAATGAGGGGTGGGTTAGGATACTGTGTGAGACCATCCAGATAAACACCTAGAAGACCCACTGTTGTCAGCATTTGGAGAGTAACCTCAAAGCTATAAACACTTAAGATATCAAAGATGGTGGGTTTGCCTAATATTGAGACTCAATGAGGGCAGACATTATAATGTCCCTTATAAAATGAAGGAAATGACCCAATGTGGTTTTTTTTTTTTCAGTGTCCCATGACTTACAATTGGCATAGGTGCTCATTCATTCTATAATGAACTCCCACTCCATCCAACATGAGCATGCAACCCTCGGGGGTGGAGTCACTAAAGGTTTTGCTCATTTATACCTACCTACCAGGCTATGTTTTGGTAAATTTGGGCAATTCTTACGAGTGGGAATGAAGCTTTTCAAATTTTTTCCTGTAGGAAATTCACATTTTTATGCTTGCTGGTGCATTTATTCCCCATAAATATTCACATTCCTGCTTCTTCATCTAAATAGCTTATATCAGATAATCTATGTCGATATGCTCATACCATCAAGTTAGACTGTATTTTATTGGGTTCAGCTTCCTTTTCTGACTGCATGGATTCTGTGCGTTGAATGAGTTCCTTTAAGCTTTACTATCTACAAATTTGCTACCACATCACCTGTCTTCATTCAGCAAGAACATGGGCAAAATCGATATTTTCAATAAAATGATATAGAAGGAGCTGTGAAATAGGATTTTAGAAGTTAGTCCACTATTGCCCACATTACAATATTCCCTAAGCCTTATTAATCTCTCTTTTGGCTTCATCCGTGTGCCTTATGGTGTCAGGATAGTTTCACATTCTAGATGAGGAGGGGTGCCGGGCTGTGTCTGTCCCCCACCTGCTCCATCATGTTGCAAATCCATGGCTGTGCTAACCTGAGAGTAAAGTCACCTCTCAGGTTAAGTGCATACAATGTTGGGGCTGACAGGACATTTAAGAGGATGTGTTCCAAGCCTTCGCTGTACAAATAAGGACCCTCAGTCCTCGAGAGAAGCTAACTCAGGCTCCAGGGTTAGAACTAGGTATGGCCACTGCCCTTTTGCACGCTAAATAGAGACACTGCTCTTTTGAACTTTGCTATCCCATTTGTGAGCTTTTAGGTGTCCCCTCTTGCCCCACAAGTGTGCCTTCCCATGCACCCTTCACCCAAGATTGAGGTTTTACTCTTTTGGAAGGTAATCTCACGAACAAAGCTCACAGCTCTGGGAGAGATGCCCATAGGTAACAATCCATATTTGATGACAGACATTTGCTGTAGTTGAAACACCCTCTTACCCAAAGATTTTTCAAATAACAAATTTGCCCCGACTATGAATTAGGAAAATGAAGTGCTAAATCCCCAAAGTAACAGCCTAGAGCAGGGGTCTCCAAACTACGGCCCGCGGGCCAGAGAGGCCCTCTTATCCGGCCCGTAGAGACCTTTTTATCTGAATAAAATAATATTAAATAAATAATTAAAAAGCACAAATCAACAAATGGGACCCTATCAAGCTAAAAAGCTTCTGTGCTACAAAGGAAACCATCAACAAAGCAAAGAGGCAACCAACCAACTGGGAGAAAATATTTGCAAACAATGCCTCTGATAAGGGGCTAATATCAAAAATATACAAAGAACTTGTACAACTCAACAAGAAAAAAACAAGCAATCCAATTAAAAAATGGGCAGATGACCTTAACAGACAC
>PVKE010003817.1:0-27140 GCA_004027555.1 Craseonycteris thonglongyai
GGCGAGACCCCAGCAGTGGCTTAACAACGCTTTGTAGCCAGACTGACGTGTGCGGTCTGCTTCCTCATAGCACAACCATTTGAGTTACAGGTGTTTTGTGCTCCCTTGAAGGGAGCCCCGTCTCCTGGAATCAGCATTATCTTGTCTCTCCAAAGCACAGAATTGGCTTTGGAGAATGAACCTCTGCAAGAGAATTTGACTGACTTAGACACACTGACTTTTGGCGTGGTTTTCTGGCTACATTGAACATGTGGAGACTAAGGTACTGGCCAAAGCTATGCTAGAGGGAAAAAAATCCTCAGTGTTCCTCTAAGTTGCTGAGAATGCAATGGACCACCCCTGTCATTAGTCAATAATGGGAGTTGATTTTACATTCTTAGATGGTGATAGTAAGGCAATTGTCTTAAGTACTAATAAGCATGCATTTGTATTTGGGGTCCCCCTTCCAGAAATGGATTTAGGCAATTTTCTCAGTTGCTTAATGGGCCACTCAATTCTAGGCAACGCCCAATAAGTGATGTCAGGGCTCCAAAGTAAAGATTTAATTTCAAGCTCAGAAATGCCTTTGGGGTTTGTAGACCAGGATAATCAGAGGGGTGGCTGAAAGTGTGAGAACTAGTCCGAACTACTCCTTTCCTCTTCTGAGCATGAACAGGGAGCAATGAATTTATATACCATTCACTCTTGTTAGGGGTCCTTCCATGAAGACAGAGCTAACAATCCTTTATAATTCCAAAGGAAAATGCAGTTTCCTAAATATGCAAAACCATTTTTTTTTTCTTGAGACACAGCATATAAATACTTGTGAAATTACCTTGGATGTTTCGGAAGTGGGGTATTTTCATTCTAAATGTCCCAAATCATAGGGTTGAAAAGCTTTATTATAGACCATTTTGGCGAATGTGGGGCGTTGTCCTTGAGGATTTCTATGTCAGGTTTTGAGAAATACAAAGGACGAGGACTGCTGTTGTACACAGTGGTGGTTTGTGATGGGAACCCAGGTCTGGGTGTGGTTTCACAAGTGCTACCCCTAGACAGCCAGGAGGTGCCAGCCTGAAATTAGCATTAGGACTGGCACGGCAGCGTAAACAAAGCAGAATCTGTTTGTGTTTGCAGTGCATCTTGGCTACTTTTCTCCTCCTCCTTTTTCTCCTCCTCCTCCTCCTCCTTTTCCTCCCCTCCCCTCTTAATCCACCAGATTCCTGACTTTCCAATCAGACCATTCCATTGTTCCTAGTAGATCCAAACTCCTTGCTGTTGAACAAGGACATGAAAAAGGAAAGGGAGGAAGCATGCAAATGTCTCTGGTGTGATTGCCACGTTACAGCTTCCCTGGTACTTTACATATGTAAATGAATGCCATTTTCCTAGAAACCTGAGGGATGGGTGTTCTAGCTGAAATTTAGCAAAGTTAGTTAACCAGCCCGAATCACAGAGTGGCTGAAAATGGGGATCGGGTTTCAAATCCAGTTCTCTTTACTAAGACTGTCTACTCTTCCACAAAATGATACCTAAGTGTAATGAAAATGGTATTTCATGCATTCTAACTAAAAGAGACCTATGTACATTTTTCATAAACCCCAATTCATTGCCTTGTCCCATCCCTCTTCTAAAAGAAATCATTTTGAAGTTGCTAGAGAAACAAGAAGCTAAGGACTTTGATACAGTCTTTTCTTAAGTCTTAAAAATAAGCTCTTGTGTGGGAGTAGGGACAGTATGGCTGCAAGTTCATAACTATGTTTTCACCCTTCATCACTATGTGCTGGTTTGTGCTCTTTACATTGAGTACTAAAGTGCTACTTAATTTGTCAATGGCATATATTTCAGAGAGACTGCAACGAACACTCGATAATATCTGTATATCGTGGCGCTACTGTCAAATTCAGCGGAGGCAATCATGTGCCGAGGCCTTTAGGAATGGCCTTGGTCTTACCTGAAAAAATATGTGTTAAAGGCAAGTCAGCTGTTGGACTTAGACTGAATTGGCTCATTTTAGCCAATCTGTTTGCCTGCCCTTTTATTTAAAAATGCATATAATGAAAGCAAACTGAGTAAATTGGTTTTTGCCTTTTAATTTTCATATGCCGATATCTCCATATAATTGTGATACAGAATGAGGGCATTGGGAGGAAAATAGGGCTGTATCATTGGGGAAACAGCAATGAGTAAATATAATGGTTGGTAAAATATTTTCTGGTAGAAGGATTTTTGTGTTTGTCTCTAAAGACGAATTAAAAGAACATTAACTGGTACACTCAGTGTATAGAATTTCAGACCAAGAAGTAGAAGGCGCAGAACCTCGAATTTCTTAAGCATTTGCTATATTATGTTTACTTTCCATATATGCTTTGCCATCTCGCCAATACTTTTACCAGGTTGATGTTGGCATACTCATTTTATAGTCACAAATATGGAGGGTCAAGTGTTAGTAACTTGCCTAATGCCACATTGCTAGTAAGTCAGAGAGCTCAAATTCAAAGCATGACCTTTCCAGCTATAAATCCTGTGATCTATTTAGTACTCCGTGTTGCCAGTCATGCTTCAGCAGAATTTTAAAGTGTGTCTTGTGTGTAAGAAGTTATGTGAAACGTGCTGCTTTTGGAGGAAATTAACTATTACCAGAAATATTTTTTAAAAAGGTTGCCACTGTTTTTTAGGAGATTTGAGTGCTCATTTGTTGAGGGCAGAAGACTAAAAGAATTCCTTCTGGAGAGAACTTTTCGATCTCTAGGGCATTGATTTTGATTGGAAACTTACTGCTGAGACTGGAAACAATAGTGGCTTAAGTTTTTTTCTCTCAAAAGAAAGTGGTTCGGAGGTATGTAACCTAGAGACCAGATTGTATGAGGAAGTCATCAAAGACCCAGGGCACTCGCCTTTTCTCTCTCTGCCCCCTCATTCTTTTTTAAAAACATTATTTTAATTTTAGAATTTATTTTATTTATTTATTTATTTTTAATTAAAAAAATTTTTAAATTTATTTAGTTTTGACAGAGAGAGACAGAGAGAGACAGAGAGCTGAACTGGGGGAGCTCCCAGTTCAGCATTATTTTTAAATTATAGTTTACATACACTATTGTATTAGTTTCAGGTGTAGAATGTAGTGATTCAACATCTATGTGCCATATTTTTCCATGTATAAGACAATACTTGTGTCTAAAATTGTTAGACCAAAACTTAGGGGTCATCGTCTACACAGGAGTAACCCGCGTATTGATTTCTTAAGGTTGGGTTAGATAAGTAGGGGTTGCCTTATACATGCGGGCATCTTATACACAGACAAATACAGTACCCTGTGATGTGCTCACTGCAGTAAGCCAAGTAACCATTTGCCACTGTATACTTACTATGATATTATTAACTCATTTCCTGTGCTGTACATTGTGTCCCTGTGACTCATTTTATTAAGCAGAAGTTTGTATTTCTTAACCCCTTTCCCATTTGCTGCTCCTTCCCCTACCCTTAAGTCCCTCTCCTGCTCCAAGATGACCACTGGAGCTCTAGCTAGTGGGTCTTCACTCAATGAAGGAGATAGAAGGAAGTTTGACAAGGGAGACAGGGCAAATGCCAGCCATATAACTCTTTCTTAGGGAACTTCCTCAAAAATCTCACACGCAAACTTGAAATTACATCTTATTGATCACCCTTACCAACAAGAGATTTTGCAAATAAAATCCTTTGGGTTGGCACATTGCCATGAAGTTTAAACTCGGGGTTCTGTTCCTAAGGAAAAGTAGGATATGCATATTGGATAAGCTACTGGAAGCATTAGTCACAATTAGCTAATCAGGTGCTCACTCCCAGTGGCAGGACTTCCAATATCAATTCATTAAAATAACATCTTCATCGCCATGTGTGGTCTAGGATCATTAAGAGATAATTGGATCAGCTGCCCACTCAGGGGAGCGCCATGAAACAGTATGATTTGGAGAGTGTGTGTATTTGAAAACATGCAGTCGGAGGACTGTCACCGTGGACTGGGAAAAGGAGGAATGGCTCACAGATGTTAGCAGAGCTTAGTCATTGCCCATGTGGATCTGTGTAAACCACGTACTAATCAACCAGGAGAAAGACAGCTATGAGAAGCTGTGTTCCTCATTGGCTCCAAACCAGACAGAGTCCCCACCCAGGCACCCTTCTAGCTCATTTCTAAGTACTGCATGTAACAATATTTATTTTGTTATGAGCAAAGAATCACGTGGCCACAGGGTTAGAAGGAACCCCGGGGTAATTTTCTCATGGAAGCAGGACAGCCTCTCTACTTTCCCCAGGTAGCTTTTCAAAGTAGGTGTTCAGTCAGTCACCTTCCACACTCCGAGTGCTTGGACTTATTAAACGATTTAAGAGTTTTATCCATCTACCCTTGAGTTAGTTTTAACAACCCCAGAGACTTTTCTGTCTTTCTGGATCCCGACTCCTACTTCCTTCCAAGGTTTGTGACAGTCTAGCTCGAGGCAGAGGCGTGGCTTGGATTTCCATCTTGCAGCCTCCCCTCCAATCAGCCATGTCATGGTGGAATTTTTATTGGCCATAAATTTTTTTACTGGCTAGATTAATGTGATTGAAAGCATCACACCCAGTAAATACCGTCTGCTATTTGCTTTAGCAATACCTGTGGAAAAGGGCAACTTGGGACCCAGGCACCGTGGAGCTGGTGAAACCATTGGCTGTGCAGAACTCGTTGGGGGCCCCTTTGACTGATGACCAGAAGTCGCTCGTAGAGGGAGGTCCGCCCAGCGAGAGGCTCCATGGGTGCGTGCCACAGCCATGTGTAGCCATGATTCACTTCACTGACTATCAAAGCTTTCTGCAACTTTGCGTGCTGACTTCTGACCAGAGGTTCCCTTTCAACACGAGGCAAATCTGCCGAGAGAGAGAGAGAGAGAGAGAGAGAGAGAGAGAGAGAGAGAGAGAGAGAGAGAGAGAGAGAGAGAGAGAGAGAGAGAGAGAGAGAGAGAAAGTCCATTCCGGGCAAATCAAGGGCAGCCGTGTTTCTGGTGGTCTCTGGTTTATTGTCACAGGAGCTTCGGCTGGAGCCTGCCCTGCCGTGTTGCCCAGTGGATGTATAGTGTGGCATTTTATGGGGCATGGTTTATATCAGCATGGATTATTATAACAACAACAAGGGGGACATTCAATAAAAACCCTGTGTGTGATGGCAAATGCTCCCACACAAAACACCTCTCACAGGCCCAAGAAACGAGTGGCGTGTTTATAAAAGCTCTACCCTCGGAAATCTGCTTTCACAGAAAGCGGCGTTCTGAAACCAGTTTTAAAAGAAGGTGTGGGATCTGGGAGTCTGTGGTCCCCATCTGTTTTCTCCCCTCTGACCCTTGGTTGTTTGGCTACATGGTCATGACCCTATAGCCAGTGGGGTCGATGGGCTGTGAGATGTTCGAGCAGCCTCGCCCTCGTGCCTCCCAGCAGTGCCTGCCTTCCTGGACCAAATGCCAGAATCGCACTTCAAAAAAAGAAAAGAAAAGGAAAAGAAAGAGAAGTCAGAAGAGAGAAACACAAACAGCGAGTGTGCCAGATTGCTCAGGGGAGCAAGGATTGAAATGCAGCCTCAAAAGTTGCATGGCATATAGAGAACCCCCAACGTTCCCTAAACTCAACCTGGAGCTGAACGTCTTTAGTCTCAGGCCAGTGTTTAAGCGTTAGGTGACTAGCGACTACAAGGCTGGCAATAGCTCGGTTAAACGGTAGCTGCAGGGGATTCGCTTTTTTAAGTTCAGCTGCTTGGGTCGGTGGTGTTGGCGTGGCTGTGGTGTCCCTTTGGTGCCAATTCCAAAGAGCCCGAATGCCATTTCTGGGCTGGAGGGTTGTGTCTCAGGGTTTGGATGTGCACGTTGGGAAGACAGGGAGGACCTGATGGAGGAGTGGTGTGGAAAGACTACAAAAGTATGGGAGAAAGGGAGAAACCAAACAGAAGTCAGGAAAGATAGAAGAAAAAGAAGAGAAGGTGATCTACAAAACAGGAAGAACGAAAGGAGGAAGGATATGATAAGGAGAGAGTCTCTGGAAAATAGGTCTAAACATCAAAGCCGTCTTTGACTTGAAATCATGAAGTCGGTTTCCTACGGGCTGCTGACAGTTTAGAAATTTCTGGCTCTGGTTTCTCCCCCTCCCCCCGCTCTGCCACCGGCATGGCCCGAGCCTGACCTCGCACCCGAGACAATGTGAGCGCCCGGCCCGTGTCTGGGAATGGGAAGTGCTATACAGCGGTGATGTGAAGTCCCAGTGCGTGGAGAGGGGCGAAGGCCTTGATGAATCGCAGAACCCGCCTTTTACATAAAACGCCATCCACTTCCCTACCAGCCAGTGGCTCTAATCTTAGCCGAATGTGCAGTGTTTATTTTTCCAAGCGTGGGGCCTTCTATGACTCACGGTGCTCAGATGCTACTTACTAATGGACCCTTGTACAAGTCAAGAATGTGACACACGGCGAGACACGCAGCTTAACAATCACAAACAACAGCACAGTTAATGGGGGGTGAAGCTTCGGTGACATGTGTCACACCAAAGAGCCGACTCCTCATGTACCCCGAGGCCACAGATGAAGGCTCCCTGGGTTGTGTAATAATGATAAAATGTTGCCATCTGTTGGCATCCTGTGTAAGCAGTGCTCCGACATCCAGAGCACTGATGTTTTTCCAGACCTCCTCTCACGTCTCTCCAGGGACAGGATGTGTGAAAAGCACTGGGAAAAGAGCAGAACATGGCCGCCTGACCTTAGAGGAAGGAACAAAGTGCCAGCATTCTGGAAGTTCAGACCTGGGGGAGAGCAGGCGGCAGCACGCTCTCACCTGCGGGCATGGCAGTCGCTCAACCCAGCGAGGGCTGCTGACTCTCAGCTGGATGGATCGTAGGACTTTTTGCTTCAGGTCTGTTGTCAGATGATCTTGGGTAGCGTGCATTCCTCCTCACTATGGGTTCAGAGAGTTTTTAATCCAGGGGGCCCTTTATGTATTGCCAGAGAGTTGAAGGCAAGAATAGTGAGCTACAAAGATCACACATATTATGGTTAAAATGCTAAATCACAATAATCTGAGGTGTCTCCTAATGTAATCATCTGTACATTCTGCATAAATGTGACAAAACTGTTTAATTTGGGGGGGGGGACAGAGTTTGCAAAATATAACAGAAAATTGTCTAGTTGCAGAAGCTGAAAACCAGTGTAATCATGTGATGCTTCAGTAGCACAGAGAGGTGGTTATCAGACCCCCAGTAACCTAGAACTTAGGTCATAATGTCCATTCAGAGACAGTACAAGGCAAGATCTCTGCATAAAGCTGGGACTTATGAAGAGCAGCAACTTCAGAAGGTGAGAAAAAATAAAATAAAACTCGCAATACAAGGACACTTGTCTATATGTGCCAGGGTTCTGGCTGAAGCAAACTAATGAAGAACAACAACAAAAACCTCCTCTGACAAAGCCACACCAGAACGTCCAAGAATTTCACAAGTTTGAAGTTTAAATTGACACTATTTTCATATCTCAGGAACCCCCAAATGAAAAAATATATATGAAAAACCTGTTATGCAGGTCAGTGGCCACTGGCATCTCTGTGGCATATGCCCCAGCAGTGAACACAAAATTGTTCTAGAAGGATTTTTCCACCAATCCGCTTACAAGGAAGGAGGGAGAGAAAGAGACCTAAATCCCACTAAAGAACTCTCCAGTCATATTTAAAAACACAAGAAACAAAACCTCCTCCATGAGCAATGTTAAAAGAAATAATGGTGCAGAATTTTCCAGAATTGATGGATATGTGCTCCTAACCAAAACACCCATCTGCAATCGAGGCACACTGTCACGTGTAAGGATCACTAAAGAGAAATGGAAGTCTTCAACCCCACCAGGGTGAAAAGAGGTCACGTGCACATCAGGAGCAATAACAAGCCACAAACAGGAGCAGAATTCAGAAGTGAAGATTCATCTCATCTCTCCAGATTTCTGCTGCTTCTTACAGAGGCCACCTATTAAATAAATATATGAGGTGGCTTTCCAGTTGTTTAGAAGAAATATAAAATGTTAATATAAAAAATATATTGCAAGTACATAATAATGTATATAAAACCATAATAATAACTTGACTCTCTAAATTTCATTTATTTTGTTTTATTCCATGTCAAGTCACTGAGCTGCAAGAGCTTTCAACTTCTCAAACCTCATTCACTACAGAAAGATAAATTCGAATATGTAAATTCTCACTGGTATAACAATGAAGTGGTTTGTATCAAAAGTAGTGCCAACAAAATGTAAATAATTCATAAACCTAAGCATGATTTTGTAATAAGACATAAATTAAAATAACTTCTTTTCCCCCCTCAAGCTATGCTTCCTTTCTGTTTCTTTATCAGTCTAGGCAAGATTTGAAAACTAGAAGGGTGAAGATAACTCACGAACAGCCAATGGAAATAAATTTTTAAATGACTTTGTAGAATTAGGACATATTGATGTCATTGCGCCAGACCCAAACCTACGCTACTCACACTGTGTTTTTCTTCAGTATGTGGTTTGTTATTCTGTAGATAACTTTTAAAGATTTGCATACATACATTGTAGGCCTTTAGACCAAAGATCTAACCATTCTTGTCACTACTAAAAACATGAAAGGGCTTTAGGTACATTGTCTCCATAATTTCATTTTCTTCATAGAACACTGTACCATTAAGCTTTGCTTCTCTTACATATTGAATATGATCTCATTTATTCTCACTTCTTGAATACACATTGCTTTCTTATAGCCCAGAAGGAAGGCAGTTGTCATTGTAAAACATGTTTGATTTTGGTCAAAAGGAAGCCTTGGAGAGATTTTAGTATTCCTAGCCGAGTCAACTAACTTGGTGGCTGAGTTCTGACCCAGGTTCTAAATTGATTTTTTCCCTCAGAGTTTCCCATTGCCATCAAAAAAATTGATCTAGTTTTCCTCTCTCTTTTTGCAATAAGAGAGTAAAATGTGGATTTTACAAGCCTAATGTATTCCAGATCATTTAACTGAAGTGGCTTGAGCGTGGCATTAATAAATATATGATTTTAAGGTTGATTCTTGCATGGGTTGGTTCATTGTGCTTTGCTTCATGGCTAAATATTGGATCCCCAAACCATTAAAAAATGATGAGAACAGCGAAGAAAATGAGACGGTTGGACTGACTGTGCCTCTGGGATTCAGAGATATCGCTACATAACTGAGACTCCTCAATTCTCTAATCTGGACAGCTGAGTATTATGAAAACCTATCTTTATTTGATGGCCATAGTCCTAAATCTCCACTTTTTCAAAACCAAAAGGGTTAGATAGCATAGCTGTACTGCATTAAAACTAAAATTTTTCACATGTGTACTTTGATACACAATGACTGCTTTGTAATGTCTGAGCACAAATCTCTCAGCAAAATTGGGAGAATATTGGAAATTATAAGCTATAAACATCATTTAGCCATTTTGGCCTGTGCCACAACTCGGCGTCGCAAGGCTATTTGGTTTCATTTCTGAAACGTACACTTAGATTTTGGTTGAATGACTTGCTGTGTTTTCAGAATGGCATCTCCATAGCCCATCGTGCCTCCAATGTATATCAAGTCATCACTAGCACACCTAGGATCTTTAACATTTAGTGGGTTATTAAAAAAGAAAAAGCAAATGCTACAGCGTGCCAACAACGTTAGAATCAGGGCCCATGCTTGGTATCACCTTCCTAAATGGAGGCTGCTCTCAGAATGTTTGTTCTGCTACAATTAATCACACGCTTTTCAAATGTCAACATAATTTTCATGGTCTGCTAAAAAGTAGTATTCATAATAGAGAGAAATAATAGAGTTACCATTAAAAATTGATCTGTCACTGTTCATTTTAAAATCATTGGTTCTGCCTGAACAAACTGTATGGAATTTAAAAAGTTTCCATCCAACGTATCCCCCTATGCTTGCTTGCAAAGTTTACCTGGCCTTCTGCATTCCTCCCCACGTTCTCCATTATACAGTGCTGTATTTAAATGAAAATGTGATGAAAGGAATTCCAGGACAGTCGCTTGATTCTTTCTGAAAGTTATATTTCAATGTTCGGGTGCCATACACACAGTAGGCTTGCTAATAGTATCTGCCATTTGTTGATATTTTAAATCCAAATGACTTTCTGAAAACAAACAAAAAAAAACAACAACCAGAATTTTATTAATTCAGTAGTGTTACTAAATTTTCCAGAAATAAGAATTTCTGATAGAGTGACAATTGCTGCTTATGTTCAAGAATACTTTATAAAACGGGGTGCCATGCACTAATTATGTGTTCAGGGGTCTATGCTGAAAGCTCTGGGCCAGCTATCAGTTTTATGAAAATAAATGCACCCATACATAGAAAATTCTTCAATAAAACCACTTTCTTTCTGGGTTAAAATGTAAACAACTCAAAGGCGAAGCTGCTATTTGTCACAGTAACTTCTAGTTATAGAGATTGCATGGTACCCGCTTGAGACCTATGTAATTTTACTAACCAATGTCACCCCAATAAAGTGAATGAAAATATTTAAAAAGGAAGAAGCATAATAATTTGTGATTATTATGATTGAAGTTCTCTCATATGATTTTTGGGTTTCCACATTCCTAAATAATTAATGTTAGCATGTATAGTGGAGCCCCAACGATATATCTGCACAGTTTCACTTTACAAAAGAAGTAAAAAGAATAAAGACACAGAAGAGGATCAGGCTAAATTTTCAGCTGACTGATTTTTTTGCCCTTCAGTTATCATCACGTATAGTCAATGAACATATCAGCACAGTTCTGGCACTATGAATAGGACCCCTTATTACTTTAACGCACATATTTGTAAAATTAAATGAGAATTTGGGAAATTATGAGGAAAGTCACCCATATAGGTTCTGACAGTCATTTCTGTGCACAGGCAGATCAAGTTACCATCCTCAAGAAAGCAGAGTACTTGGTGGTTGCATCCGGGCCCAGGGACAGAGTGGCTAAGCCCACTGACCCATTCCCTCTTTTCTTACTTGATGCCCTCTTCTTGTTGAAATGCTCTGAATTTGGGTATTAAATCGATAGCAAGCACATTTGCTCGGGAAACCTATCAGGCCCATGTAGAAACATAACCAATGTCCACTCAGACATAACAATTACTTCTCCACCAATGGATCCACCCTATCTCCGTCAAAAATGATAAAAATCTCTTCAAAATGAAGTTCCCATGAAATGTGTTACAGGTTGCCCTTTAGACACATTACTCACCAGTTAAATAGAACTAGCCACCAAATTCCAAACTTTTCAGGGCTGGTCATGAAATTCAACAAAATGATTTCTCTCAAGACCCATTTTACATGTCTAATTCCCTTTAACACAGTGGTCTGTAGCTGGCTTCACTTCTGGCAGAACAAGCCGGGTCCACCCAGAGACTGCGTGGCAGGGCCGTGGGTGAACAGGCATGAAAACCTTTTGCATTTCACATTCCCCAACAAAGAGGGGTGAACAAAATTACGAATCTGAAATCCTAAATAGCATGTTTGATAGAGAAACGCTGAGGACGGGTTTGCAGCCTGGTGCCATGAATGTGCCTTGTGGGGATGCGAGTGGACCAGTGGCTCTCCAACTCGAATCTGAGAGGCAGTCACACTGAGAGCTTGGGACCTATGCTCTTTCAAAGACTGTGTTAAACTGTTTGATAAGAGGGGGCATAGTTATTGGTTCCAGAATCTGAAAAATTATAAAATCAAAATGCTGAATAATACCCACAGCTAAATTAATATACACTTTTTATTTACACTGCTATAGTGGAATGTGGGTCATTTCATGTTGTGTTTCACTGCGGGGGTTGTAAACTAAGACCTAAGGAGATCTTACAACTACCCTGATTTAAATCATCTGGATAAGTTTGAAATACAGATTGCTGGGCCCCACTCCAGACCCAAACATTCAAACCCTCCAGAGGGTGAACCAGAAATCTGTATTTTAAAAAGCTCCCCCAGACAATTCCGATAATTCTGTGTAAATGATAGAATGAGGTCCAATTTGATTTTTTACTAGACTCTGTAATAAGAACAGAAATATTATATCCCAAATACTTAAAACTGTCTTCAAATTGTACTAATTGACAATATTTATCTAAATTACAAATTCATGTGCTTCTCTGACTCAGAAATACCTCTGGAAATTTGTAAATCCATTTTTTTCCCCTCTTAACAATACACCCATACAACAGAAAGCAATAACTTACAAGAGCCCCCCCCGCAGAAATGACATCAAGTAAACCCAAGAGTTTACGAGCACATATCCAACTGGGAGGTGTAGCAGTCTGCCATCAGTCTTTGTTTGAAAGCTCAGTACTTCCCAGGCTCCCTGGAATGACTTATTTTCTCCGCCAGCATATACTCTTTGATACTTTCTTTCCAGAAGGCTCTAATCTCAAACCCAACAGTCCTGAGGCAAAATATGGCAGCATCTGACCAATTGTGGTAGGTTTTCAATGCAAACATGAAGAAAAGGTTAAATCTATTTGAAATTTAAAATTCTGGGGAAATTCTGGAGGTGGGTGGATAACAGTTACCAACCTTGACTCAGAGCCAGAACACCTGGGAGGGCACACCCAGATTGTCTTTTCTTAGCCCCCTTATGTTTGAGGCATATCAGAAGGGTATATGTATGCTCTGTGTGTATTTGTGTGTGTGTGTGTGTGTGTGAGAGAGAGAGAGAGAGAGAGAGAGAGAGAGAGAGAGAGAGAGAGAGAGAGAGAGAGAACTAGAACATGAACTAGAGAAACCTGGCTAAAATCTGGAGTTAGAGCCTTTCTCATGGAGTTCTGATACAAGATAGATAGTATGGAGTCTCATAGTAAGATACTTCTTAAATATGACTTCGCTGTTACTTAACATGCCAGAAGAATATGTCTGAATATTAGGCATATGGGGATTTCCAGTTACCTACTGGTCCTTCTCACACAGCACCATGCTGAAGCTTGTAGACGTGGAAGGCAAGGATCCTAAAGCTTCCACCTACCCTCTTATTCACAGAATATCACCTGCACCCCCAATGAGTGTGGCTTGCTTGCTGCAGGCTATGGATTATTTTCCCATACCCAACCCTTCAGGGAATTTTTAGTCATTTCATTCCTAAGGGGATGATTCATCAATATAGAATTAAGTAAACATATAGAAAAGGAAAAAAAAAAACCACCCGTTGCAAGTGTACCAATGTTTATATGTGCCATTTTAACAAGCAAACTGGTACTGAATCATTTCTGGAGGGGCATTTGTTATAACTCCTCATTACCGGTTGAGCACACAGCAGCCATTAAGTTTATAAGTAAAGTTTCTAGGTTACTGGCGCCATCGATTGAACCCGAAAGTGGGGTTATCAGTGAATGTGGGATTCTCTCACCTTGGTGTTAGAACTGGATTTCTTTCATTCCATGTGGGAAAAGTAAATGGTTTTGTATAGTGCTCATCTGGAGCTCAAAGGAAAATCAAAATCTAGCTTGTCCAGCCTGCGGCCGGTGGGCCACATGTGGCCTAGGATGGCTTCGCGTGCTACCCCACACAGATGAATAAACTGTCTTAAAACACTGAGATTGGTTTGCAATTTTTTAAAGCTCATCAGCTATCGTCAGTGTTAGTGCATTTTGTGTGTGGCCCAAGATAATCCTTCTTCCAATGTGGCCCAGGAGAGACAAAAGGTTGGAAACCCCTAATCTAAAGCAATGATTTCTGTCTTACTGGCCTCTGAAAGATCTGCCACATAACTTCTCTGAGGTTCTATCTCCTCATCTTTAAATTCTTTCTTACCTAAGTCATTGGAGTTTAGAGGTTCATATCCTGACATCACACATGAAAGCAATTCATATCTAATGACTGTATCCATGAACAATAGATTTATTATGCCAACGATATATACTCAGTTTTAGTCTTCATCATAATCATACTCACCATCACCATAATCATAAAATAATTTTCCACCTGGAAGTACCTTTAATGTATTTAGTCCAAATTTATTGTTTCACGGAAGAGGAAACTGGCATCTAAGAGATGGCGGGAAATGCTGGAGTTGCTCATCGAGTTAGCAGCAGTGCACTCTGATGGGCCCACTAATTCTCAGTCCAGAGTTCTTTGTGTGGTGTCACATTACCTAACCGTGCTTGTGGGGAAATGCGCTAATTACCAGGTTTTTCTT
The DNA here is from genome assembly GCA_004027555.1 of Craseonycteris thonglongyai. Lineage (NCBI taxonomy): Eukaryota > Metazoa > Chordata > Mammalia > Chiroptera > Craseonycteridae > Craseonycteris > Craseonycteris thonglongyai. Next base: position 14,174 of record PVKE010003817.1, read on the forward strand.
AATGTGTGTGTGTGTTTGTGTGTGTATTTGCACAGACACTGAAAAAGAAAAATTTCTAGAATGTTCCAGTGATCTTACTCTTGTTTTTAAAAGTTTATGTTATAATTCTCTTACCATAAGCAATCATTATTTTACAATCACCAACAAGAATAACTTTAAACATATGTTGGTATTACATCACCCTTTCGCTGTCAGGACATTTCTTGAAAACACAAAACACAATTAAGAAAGAAGATGTTCAAAGTACAATTATGCTGAAATCCTAGGCCAGTGAGATTAAAGGCTTTTGGTTTGGTTTTGCTTGTTTTTGTTTTGTGCTCTCCTTTCTAGTGCATTCTGTATCTTTTAATTACTGGCTCTTGATATCTTGGAAACCAAGTCATACATTTTCTTGGGTAATATTTCTAGAGAGAAGTAAGAGGTAGAGAAAGATGTTGCCCCATTGCTTAATTCAGTCCAGCTCATTTCTAGTTGGATTTTCACTGGGCACATGGTAGGCATTAGAAACTTGTTGAAATGTACTCCTTTTGTTAGGATGCTCTAAATCAGGGTGAATGTAACCACTAACTTTCTCAGATATGCCCTTTTTAAACGTCATTATACACAGAAGATAGATCTGACAATTATTTTCACCATGTCTTATGTTAGAGGTATTGAAATGCACAAGTTGAAGGTTTACTTGCTTTTATTTTTGCTTTTGAGAAGGAAAGTGATTAGAAAACAAGTTTATTTAAGCCCCAAACATGTCAGGGCAGGTTTTAAGGGCTGGATTTCCTCCATGAGTCAGGATGCAACAGATGAGCAGTCTGCCCATTATGTGCTTTGATGGAACACAGTTTGTTGCTTGTCAAATACAATTGCAGGCCTTCATCTTTTTTGATCAGAACCATAGATTTATATGCAAAGATCAAAGAATTCAGCCTCTATATTCAATAAATGCTCAGCAACTGTCCCTGCTACCAAGCTATGAAAGGATTTGCTTTTCTTCTACACATAGGTCTATATCTTTCCAGGACCATAAAAGGAAGCAGGGATACAGAGGGAATCAACATGTTAGGGGTCCAGGATTCACTCTGTTATTAGTTAATTGGATAATTTTTCTTAGCAGTTTAACTTTTAGCATATCTGTGTTGAGTGGACATCAGTTTCCCTGGATTTCCGTTTCTCTATCCGCAGAAGAAGGGAATTAACGCATGAGGTTCATCTCTGTGGACAGCAGATGGGAGTGTCTTAAGGTACCTAGCACTGGGAGAAGGAAGATGTTGTCCCTGAGTTCATGGGAGGGACACTCTGTTGACTCCTGATATTAGAGCCACTCGACTCAGATCAGCTATGAATATTAAACTTCTAAGTAGGATTTGCTTTGATTAAGGGGTTGGTTGACAAAGAATTTGGAGACCAATGTACCCTGTGAATTTCAGGGTTTCTCCCAGCTCTCAGATTCTACAGTTCAAGTTATTATGTTGGCAATTGAAGTTAGTGATTGTTATGTACATAAATGTTCTTATTTAAATACACAATTAAAATATATTCTGTAAGTCACTGTGATGCTTTTTAACTTCTTCAAAGAGAAATTACCCTCAGCTTCTCATTTAAACTTTTAACATCTCCATCCATAGATGACTCTGACAAAACAAAGAGAATGGCAGTTGGTTGCCCAAGGTCACATGGTGAGTGAGATCAGTGCCAGTGTCAGGATCTAATGTTTTTGACTTCTGGTCTAGTTTGAATTCCACTAACTTGCCTAGACATTAAAGAATGAGTATGAGTCCAATGTGTGGCTGCTGAAAGGTTGGGGAATTTTTATAACAGTCATAGAATTCTGAGCCAGGAAAAGTTGTTCCGGGACTTCTAGCCCAGCTCTGCAACCAATGCAAGAAGCGCCCCCTGCACATTATTAATAGTTGCTCCCTGCTCATTCCACTTTACTCTAATGTCAACCATAAAGCTTCTGGCTTAACAGTGCAAGAATAGCAAGTAATTCAAGGTAGGGCTTTATTTATAAACATTTGGTTTAGAAGGATAAAAATTCAATGAAACCTGGATACACAGGACCAACATAACAGCTACATTTTGGCAGATCATTTAAGGTTGTGTTAGTGAAGTTACTTGACACATTAGTAGTTGGCTGATTGGTTAAACTCTTCACTTTTCAATAAGTCTTTCATAGACAAGTCAAGAGACATGCTCCTATAGCCATACATTTAATCTGTTCCCAGAGACTACAGTATGGAATGAGATGGGGGAGTTAGGATAAGTTGAATAGTATCAAAGAAGCTATTTGCCCAGCTCTGTTGCTAACTATTCTTTCTACTGCTTTTAGGAAATCCTCAGAGGGTGCTAGTCATAAATTGTCCTCACTACTTTTCATAGTGCTTCTTCTATTTTGCTTCTTTCCCATTCTGGCTCCGTCAATAATGTGCCTTGTTACTTCCCACCCCAATATCCGGTAATGCTGCCACCCAGTGCTACCCCAAACATGTATACTCTGTGCCTTTCTAATTCAAATGTTAGTACAGTTCTCTACTTTAGTTGCCCTGAATATTTTGCAGACTTAAATGGGGCATATTTAAGACTAACCATCGGTTAATCTCTACTGTGTTAAAGCTACAATGCATTGATATTTTGGCCTCTCTATCTCCCATAGACTTCTTACACAATTCATATTGTATTTTTTCACTACCACTTTAATAAAAATTATTCTAATCAGACATGAATCCATGGAGTCAAGACCATCTGTGTAATCGCCCCTTTCTTTTGACTCTGAAATTGACCTTAAACCAAACTTAATAGACCTCAACTCTCTTTTCCTGTTTGTTTGTTTTCTTTAAGATTCTTCAATCTCTCTTGAGATTAATTCTACTCCAACTGCCCTACAGAAATGGTCAAAGTGCAAAAAGCAGGTGTCCCCTGTAGCTTCTCAAGCTGGGATTGCCCACTACATATAGGGTCTGCACATACTTTTACAAGATTTCCACTGTAAATTTCCACAGAGCCCCACAAAAATATTTTGTCTCCATCTGTAATAACTCCACACTGTTTAGTGAGGTGGGGGTAATCTGCAGAGTCACCCCTGCTTAAGACAACAGGGAGAATGGCTAGAGAAGCAGTACATGGCTGATGTTCCCCAAGGAAAGAACTTAAGGTGCAACTCTTGCCCAGTTTAATCTTGCTGCCAACATAGCCAGAGACTGTGTCTTTGAAATAGCCCTGCCCAAGTAGTTAAAATAAATGAACAGGTCTGCCTAGTCCAGGAATGGTCCCTAAAATGATGACTTTTTAAAAATTCATGTTCAATGATTATTTTTTCAAAAAGGTGCTTTTAAAAAGCACCTTTTTGCTAACGAAATGCCTAATCTGTCCAAAAGCAAGGCTGTGGCTTAGCTGGTGGCTCTCCGGGGCTTTCCAGCTGAAAGTCAACAGGATGCTTTGCTTCATTTTCCCTAGTTTTCTTCATTAACATACCATGCTGCCTCCTCCCGCACAGCCCAAGGCAAATTCAGATGGAGTCACATGGATGTGGTTGCACCGAGAACAACCCATTTCTTCTTGAGTTCAGCACAGACAGAGTCCAAAGGGAGAAAGAGTTAAGATCATGAAGCGTACTTCCACATGCTGGGCCTCTACCTGTGGGACAGGGCAGAGCTGACACCGAGGTCGGGTGGAGGAGAGTGGTTAAGCAGAGAACAGAGGCTATAAAGGATTCCAGAGTGAAAAGTCTGAGGGTGGTTTGACTATCAATGGTCTGTTTTCACGAAAATGAGTGACTAGCACAACCATGAGATGAACTTCTGTTCGTCATTACAAAAATGAAGAAACTTCCAGCTTGGCGATGAGCTTGAGTGTACGCACATCTTTACTGTTGTAGCCTGACTCTTGGATAGTGAATGCTTGTTGAGATGCTCATGGATGGGATACCAAAGCTTTGTCAAAGCAAAACCAATAAGCATTACCTTACTTTTTAAGTCTTATGAACGAGTGTGTCAGCGTAAGCATTAGTCAGTGTCCTCTAATTATCTACATCCCTTAGTCAAAAATATTTTCATTGGTTAAGCTTTTCACATACACATAAAATGCGTTGATGAAGAACAACTATGATGTACTATTTCTTAAACAGTGTGGTAGGAGAATGGATTATGGTTGTACTGACTATTTTTATACTCTGAAAATATTTTGTGAGCATTATATTTATTTACCTCATATTTAATGTAAAGCACACAAGAAACCAAAATGCTCATGTCAGTGTATGCAACTGTTTCCATTTCTCAAATTACAGCTTCTGTGCTCTGTCATTGTACTCTTCACTTTGACTCATATTGGGCAACTTTTCTTCTCCAGGGGTGGGTTTAACTGTCTATGTATGTGTCGTCTTAGAGTTGTACATTTCAGTCCTGACCACTGTTTGAATATGACCAGTATGATGACCATGATTCTTTAATTCCCTAGCTTATTTCATCTCCGGTGAATGACTATAAGCATAATATCTTAAAATTACAAAAAAAGAAAACAAAGAAGATTTTGAATAGAGCTGCTTACAGAAACCAAAAGCATTTAAAAGTTTTAAATCCCTGTCTTAAACTAAGCCTCTCACTGGTATACTTGGATAAAATATCCAGTGAAAAAGAATGGAGAAGTGGCATAAATAGTTGTGCTGTGTACAAATCCAACAACACCCAATGCATTTCCAGACACACAGAATCTCTATAATACAATGGCCACATTTCAGATGTCATTGAGAACATTTGTCATCAGAAATAATCATTTAATTTTAAAGTTCTTTGCCCTGAGGATTCCTCAGTGTATTAAGTGCTGGCTGAAAATTGAGTAAGCCAATGAGTTGAATCCATTCCAATGAAAAAATAAAAAGCTAAGCACCTTGATTATTTCAACTATAGATCAAGCTCTGGGGTTTGAGATCCAGTCCCTATCTTAACCCCTTTGCACAATGTTCCTATGTAGTCGAGTAAATCCAAAAAAGTGTCCAATTTCTCATAATGCTTTAGGCATCCAGGTCTGGGTAGATTAACTTTCCATTCATGAACTGTTTTGTTCAGGTGTTCAGGAACAGTGCAGGAAAAATAAATGAAGACTTAATATGTGTTTGCATCGAGTCGTTTTACCATCAATGACCTGGGCTTACTGGAAAATTAGAAAGACAAACTATAAAATTGTTTATATTCGTTACAAAAATACACTAGCCATATTTAGCAGCCCTGTTCGTGCAGTAAAATGAATGTATACCTTTGTGTTTTTTCTACCACAAACTGGCTGGAACCAGCTACTCATCAAATTTAGATACATAACAGTTTAACTTAAATATTGCCCTCATTTCAATTTTATCTTTTGAGCTATAAGGACAAAGAGAAATTTGTCTCATGGCCCTTCAGTTATCACCTGCAAGGACCCATTTTCTCTTGTGGTATTTCACATTATTTCCTAGTCAGGTTATTTTCCTGTGATGTTTGCTTTCTGGCTGAACTTTCTTTCAACTAGGGGAGAGGCTTCTCTCTTAATATCATAATCCATCTCTAAATCCTTGTTGCCCAAGTACGCGAATACTTTAAATATTGGTTGCTCTTGTCATTGTTATTTTCTTTTATCTTTTTTTTTTTTTTTTAATATCATGGAAAAACCAAAACTCAGCTTTGCAGAAAAGGGAGAATTTATTAGTAGTAATGGCAGTTAGCACTATTGGTTATTATCATTAGTATTCTTTGTTAGCATTAGCACGAACAAGGATTTATTGAGCCCTCACCTGTGTATAGAGTTCTGAAGGGGGACTTCTACATGCATATGAGAAAAATAGCAAATGTAAGGATCCCCTTAGAAAAAGAAAAGCTTGATCATGAAACCTTGAAAAAATCCTGGTGCTATTTGAATAGATGTCTTCTAAAAATGGCTCCATCCACACATAGGTAGGCTGAGTTATCCCTCACCCCCTGTTACATCATTCCAATTGCATCAGCTTACTTTCTCCCACCAGTGTTCGGGGGCGTCTCCGCAAAGCTCTGCTTCAGAGCACCAATGAACTATGCGGCTGCATCCTGATCCATGGAAGTGGCAGGAAATGAGCCAGCGGCCAGGGCTTTGTCATGTTGCAAAGAATGGTTGTCCTAAAAGGAGTCCGGGTCCCCACTTGGAGGCTGTGACCCAATTCTTAGCCCAGGTCTGGTATTCCCCTGACTAGGAGATGATGTCACATGTGTGTGCGTGCAGATTTTATGTCACCCACGTGTCCTTGGCTGCAAGACTAGAGCTTAGCATTTAGTATGTCTTCAAAAATAGTCACAGGCTCTTACTTACTTTTTTAAAGATGAAAATGAGAATTCCTCACGAATAGGAACCGTTAAATTTGAAGAAACCAACAGACTATTTATTGACAAGAGAACAGCTTATTTATAATCGGAGCTATTTCATGCCCACCTGATAGAACATGGAAGCTAGAAGCAGTATACGACCTTATTCTTCTGTGTGTAAGGATGGCTGCAAATAGAATGTCACTCACATCATCCTCTTCAGACTTTGGCTGAATTAGTATTCATTTCTCTGTAACGCCCTATTTCATGTTGTTCTCTAAGATACCACTGAGCATTATACTAATGAGTAGACTGTAAAAAGTGCTCAGTCCCAAACTGAGATAGAATCATTATTATGATCTCTCACTTTGAATTCAGCCAGATTGAAATATTGACAGTCATTTTATCTGAGAGTCAGTTGTGAAATTAGCCCACGAGTTACTCATCTACAACCCTCTGGCCTTAGGCTTTTCCTGTCTTGGCCTAAGTGTAAGAGATAAGATGCTGTGTTTGGCCCACAAGATAATTCTGGATATAGCAGCTGACCTCCCCTAATCCATCATAGAACATGGATGAACAACCCTGTGTTTCTGTGATGCACATGCCCTGCCCTTTAGCTCTCTGAAGAGCAGCGAGAGCGTTCGGCTGTAGTTCTTGAATTGCTTGTGAACAGGGCACAAATGTAAGCACACCAGCTACTGCAGGGGCCTTGTTCGTCCAGGAAGCATCTCATTTGCTGACACTGGCCCATTGGCGACCGAACCTGCAGCACATGGGTCTTCGCCTGTAGAATGTCACGATGCAGACTGGCTGACAGTTTTTTGTCAGTCACTCCAGTCATGTAAATCACTTCTTTGTATCTGAACCTGGGAAAAAACCAGCAGTCAGGGAACTGCAGAGGATGTGGTTACTCTGAGATAATCAAGCCCCTGAGGAGATCAGACACACCTGCGCTCTACTGTCTTATGCCCAAGAGAGTGATTCAAGCAGAAAAACTGTTCCGTGCTTCCTTCACTCCTATCACGCTTTGATAGGGCATGAACCACCAGCCTATAAATACATCTCTTGATAAAATCAGCCCACCTTGCACACATGACTGTCACCCACAGGGAGAAGTGGCAGATAGCACAGGAAGCTGTAGACTGTTGTTAGTTTATTTCTCTGGCAGGGATTCACAGATAAAAATTGATTGCAAGAGCAGTGTCTGCTGAGGATGAAGGCCATGCCTGAGCCCTCCAGGATTTACTCTGAAAATCACAGCTGCTCTACCTGGGCCAGGCTGCCTTGGGGAAAGCTGTGGGGACAGAATCCTCCTGTCAGTCATGCCTCCGTGCACGTGAGAGCTCCCTGCATGACAGAACAGACAAGTGCACTCTTTATTGCCTTTGGTCCAAACCTGTTTCTGCCTATAAGCCTGCGGTCATCATGAACAACTATTTACCAGGTGAAATGGAGTATTTACAGGCACGGAAAAAACATGTAGAAAGAAGACCAAAATTTTTATTTCCGCTCTCCACACTACATGCATCCCATTATGGTAGGCTTCTTGGGTGATATGCCAGAAATCTCACATATGAAGGAAAAGTAGTTAAAATAAAACAAAACCAATCCCACCCATTTTGATTTCAATGTAGAAAAGCTCTTTCCATTTAGGTCAGTTATAAAAAGAGAAAACTTGAAAAATATTTGATTAAACAAATCTAAATGGCTTTCTTTACTACAGAACTTTCTGAGCCTTCATGAATTTCTTCATTTATCAACAAAATTGAACATGTCTCTTATTTGCTCTTCACTATGCTGTGTGCTTTAACGATAAAGAATATCTGTACTGATCCTGCTATTGCAGACTCTAAAATCTAACAATATGTGAAGACAGTGTCCCCTCTAATGTATTAGAACACGAAATCCCTTTCTGCGGAGCATCTCATGGTACTACCCTGTTTCCCTGAAAATAAGACAGTGTCTTATACCCTGTTTCCCCGAAAATAAGACAGTGTCTTACCCTGTTTCCCCGAAAATAAGACAGTGTCTTACCCTGTTTCCCCGAAAATAAGACAGTGTCTTACCCTGTTTCCCCGAAAATAAGACAGTGTCTTACCCTGTTTCCCCGAAAATAAGACAGTGTCTTATATTAATTTTTGCTCCCAAAGATGAGCTAGGTCTTATTTTCAGGGGGATGACTTATATGTATTTCAGCGAGAGGCAAAACTGTAAGTAGGTCTTATTTTCGGGGGATGTCTTAACTTTCGGGGAAACACGGTAGCATGTTATGGAACACCCCTTGGGAAACCCATCTCCTGCCATAAAAGTAACTATTTTAATTCAGAAACTAGTTGGGAATTTTTATGTGCAATTAGTTCCAGGCCCTGAAGTAAAAGGGGACTAATAGATTATAAATAGTGGCAGATAGGGGTCCTTCAAACCCAATCAAACTTTCCCAACTCCATGTTAGAAAAAGTGGTGGAAAAACTAGCTCCCACTAGAGATATAAATCAACTCCAAGGGGAACTAGTGACTTCACTCACCATTCAACTTTCTAAGCCAATCTCAGAAGGTGAGCATTCTAATCAATACAGGCTATTGGGCAAAATCAGGGCCCAGACATTTAATGGTGTCAGGTAGGAAGTGCACATTCGTAAGAGTCATAATAATGCCTCTAAAGATGCTGCTGAGTCTCCCAGCGAGGGGTGTTTTATGGCAAGACCCATCATGACAGATGTTTTTCACATACCAACCAACCTGAGTTACCCAATCTCAAATACCTAAACCTCACCAAGTGTGTTTTGGAGGAAGGCCAGGTTCTATTAATTAACTTTTATCTCTCTCTTGCTCGTTTTCTCTCTCACACATACGCTTGCCTTAAAAAAATGTAATAAAGTTTCAGTAAACCTCAGGAATCTGATGTTTATTTTAATTAGCAATAAGCTTTTAAATAGGAAAACATACCTAGTATATTATAGTACCATATTAGATTCCATCCTTACAAGATAAATGCTAAAATTGTCATTCATGGCTTTCATTACTTATTTGTATTTATTATTTTTATTTTTTCAAATTGCAGTCCTCTTTGGAGGTTAAACGGTAGATACAGGACACTTGAAGAATTATGAGACCCATTAGTAATGTGACCTAAAGATTCCCATTTGAACTGAGTGATATTACTCCATAAGTTTTTAATTATAACCCCAAAATATAAGAGGAAAGCTTCAAAGAGCTGCATGAAGACATTAATAGTTCTTCATGCAATGAAGGAATTAAGGGGTATGCAGCATAGAAAATACCTAGCTCTAGCCCTAGAAGGATTTACATTTTAATTTAAATAAGAGAGAACAAACAAATAGGTAAATAATTAACTATACTAAGTCATAGTCGCAAGTTCATGTGGGAGGAGAAAGGGATATTCAGAACTGGGTTGCTTTGCTTTAATTATTATTAGTAGTAGTATTAGTAGTAGTAGTAGTAGTAGTACATTCAATTTTAAAAGTGAAAACAAAATTTTTTTAATGAAAATCATTGAGCCGAGAATGAAAACAACCCAATAGATATTGTAGAACTTGGGAGAGACTAATAGTGACAACATTAAAAGTAATAGACATTTACTGAGTGCCTACTGTGTGTCGAACAGTTCCACCTTCTGCTAATCTTGACAGTGCTCAAAAGGTAGCTATTCGAATTGCCATTTTGTTAATGAGCAAAATGAGACTCTATGGTATTTAGGTAAGTTGCCCAATATTTAATTGAGTACAGAACACGGGTTGAAGACCAGCTCAGTCTAACCCCACAGTCTTAGCTCCCTATCATGTCAATTCCCTCCTAAGAAGTGGCCATTGTCAGATCTTTGCCTGCCTGGTTGAAAAGCACTTGGCTGAGACCCCAGAACCCAACTGCAGGGCTTATGTTGAGAGAGCAAGGCCACTGACCAGTTGCTATCCCAGGTGAGAAACTGAAAAGTACTAGCAAGGTGCTAACCCTGGCAGGGGAGACCGAACCGTCCTTGGCATAAAGAGAAAACTTAAACAAAAAAAAATCTAACCATTTGATTATTGTTAGAAATACCAGCCCAGTCTCCCAGGAGACTGCTGCTAACCTCAGAGCCAGGGTCCAGATGCCAAGAAGCTAGAGCCCAATCACGACAACGTTCTTTTCCTGCATAGCTGTGCGGGCCTGACAGCCTCATTCCACCGCGTGACAACTCACCTCACAGACTTGCAGGGGAAGCAGTTGCTCAGGCTGCTGACTGGCCTGGACAGGCTGAGCAGGGAAGTGGATACGCCGGCAATTAAAACACACACACACACACACACACTCACGCACATGTGCTCCATTGCGCATGCACAAGCACACACACACACAGACACGCACACACACCACTACCACCAACCCACTCAAACACCTGTATCTTCATTTGCAATGAATAAATTAATTAAAATGTTCTCGTGGGAACATGCCTTAGTGAAACCATGAGTTTACTGTAATGAAACCCAGCATGAAGAGCTAACTGCACTATAATAATACCCAGCATACCAGGAAGTGAGGTTATTGGTTGGTCTTTTGCGTATGGATAGGGGAGTGATAGGTTTAACTGCTCTGTTTTTTCCCTCCCTCTGCACTCTTTGGTTGACTAATGTCTACTGAGGATATGGCCTAAACTTAATTAAAGGAGTCCAATAGCAAAAGAAATATTAATTACAACAGACCCTGTATTATAGCTGTTTCTCCCTTGGAATCAAAAGTGAAGCCAAAGTATACCCTAAAGACATAAATTTGAAAGAATTGAGAAGAAGAAGAAAGTAATAAGCATTGAAAACTTTATATGATATGCCTCAATACATATTTTTCACTTAAAATTTTATTATCTGCACAAGCTACCATGATGGGGTCAGACAGTGGGGGTGGGTGTCTATTGCTCTTCGGCTTTTGTTGAACTAACCGACGTGTTATTCCATGCATGCTCATGTCAATTAAGATGCACACAACTGTCAGTCAAGATACCGTTTCAGACCACTTTTGGCTCATTGGTGCCACCAGATTTAGTTGTTTCATAACCTGATCATTAGTTCATATTTCATTGTTTGTTTCATTCATTCACAAATATTTGAGTTCCTTTCATTTACCCATAGTCCTTCTCCTCAATGAGTCCTAGCCTCCAGCAGAGTAACTCTGCACTTGACATTTTCGTCTGGATTAGTATTTGATTTGGGGGTGATGGCTGACACACACATGGCAGGAGCTGTAGCAGTATCCCTGGCCCCTACCCACGACATCTCAATAGCACCCCCTGCACACGCGTGTGCACAAACACATACACACACACACATTAGGACATTCATAAATATGTCTCTAGAAGTCACGTGTACCCTGAAGGGGCAGAATCAGCCCTAGTTGAGGACTACTGGTCTTAGGGGCTTGATACTGCTTTGTAAATTCTTAAAAGTTTCAGATCTATGTTCCTTCTCTACATTCGCTAAACATAAAGCCCTGCCTCTGTAGGAAAGGAAATGAGAACTCTAAGTCTGTGTTCCTCATTTCATGAACCGTCAGTCCCTCACTGAGACAAGTCGCCATTGGTCCTTAGAGTGTCACACTCTTAACATAACACCACCAGGAGAAGGGTTTAGGAAATCCTGCATCTCACATGTCAAGAAGAAAGTTTGAAGAAAGAAAAGGAAGGAAGTTGGAGTTTAAAGACAAGGTGAAAAAATAGGAAGACCAGAAGACTTGAGCTTACTTTGTAACTGTCCACTTAGGCAGGGACATTTAGGGAAGCTTTCTCAGTTTGGGTCTCCTGTTGTACAAAGTGAGGATGAGATTGCCTACGATGCAGGGCTGTTGTGAGTGAGGGTTCTACAACCCAATGATCTGATCAAAAAGGAGAGCACACCCAAACCTTTCCCCCCTCATCTCAGCTAGCAGGACACACACCGGGGCCCTGGATTCGGCTTTTTGAAAACTCGATGGATGGTTTTGACGTTTTTTTACCTAGACATTTTATATTCCGCGAAGTGTGGGGATACACTTCTTCATGTAGGTTTTCACCAGAGACCCAGGTTCTCTCTCTGGAAAAGGTGAACAATAACTCTTGTGGATCAGGGGCAGTGACTCAGAGCTGACTTGCCTGGCATTTCTCAATCAAGCAGATGCCTTGGGTGTGGAGCCAGGGTGTCAGGAAGCAGTTCCCCGCGCTCTCTGTGGCCTCATGGCTCCCGATTGTCCCATTTAACCAGAGTGGAACCCTGTTGGGACTCAGGGGCCAAGTATTTGGTCATTTTACTATTTGGCAAATAGATTTAGCCACAGACTATTGCACTGTGCACCCCTCTTCTGCCTCTTAAGGAATCCGAAATGCCTCGACTCAGAGTAGCTACCAACCAATGATATCTTCAGTGTGTCCCTGCAATCCGGTCACTTTGAATTCATAAATGACTACTGTAGAAGTGTGAACTTATCTGAACAAATGACTGAGAAGTTGGAACCTCACAGCATGAAAGAACAAAAGAATTGTCCTCTGGCCTCAGAAGCACTTAGTGCCTCTTACAGTGGCAACAGTGAATGCTTTGTTGGGCAATATGGCATTGTCCCCTGTGATAAGAACCCCAAAATTTAATATATGCATAGATGTCCTGTGCATATTTCTAACACTTTATGTTGTACTGTTTTTAGGTTTAGAAATC